>BHFT01054914.1:0-29744 GCA_004320025.1 Laticauda laticaudata
AACCAATCCACTTCTTATTTATCTGGACCAATCAGAACAGTAGCCTAGGATTCAACCACTTGCATATAGAACAGTTTCCATCTATTGTTTCTAGTCTTGTTTCTAGACCTGTTTTCACCCTTCAAATATTGGACCATTGCTATCATGTCACCCCCCAGTCCTTCTTGTCTCTAAGACTAGCCAAACACAAATCCTGCAAACCTTCTTTATATCTTTTAGTCTCCAGCCCCCTAATTATCTTTGTTGCTGTTCTCTGCACTTTTTCCAAAGTCTTAATATTAATATTTAGATGTTGAGACTTTGTTTCTTTGAAGATGTTTACAAGTTAGACCATTTAATAGCTTTAACTTGTAAAAATGGAGGCCAAGAAACAGAAACTGCGCCCTGATCTCACAATAAAAGTGAAATCTTTTCCTTTCGGTGTTTAAAGTCAACTGTGATTCTCTTCAGTTCACTGAAACACGCTGCCTGGTGAGATTCGGATTGTTTTACTTTTATTGATAGCTCTCATTCCTCCCCCTTAGATTTCATATAATATATCGAATTACAGACATTAAAGCTTTATGGAAATAGCAAAACAATGAAATAAACCCATGACAACAATGATCAAAAAGACACAAGGTGACGAAACAGCTTTGTCCCAGTTTTCTTTCTTATCAGAATGACGCAAGCAGGCAGACAGACATCAAGCTTCATTACAAAAAGGGCTTTTATTGTTCCAATATATACAAAATACCCTGGATGTTCACATAATGAAGGCAGTGGTTTCCCAACTGGGCCACTTTCAAACCTTCTCCCGTTATATTTCTAAGAGTGGTTATTTTATTTTAACTTAATTTCTTTTGCTTAGACTTCCATTTTTAACCTTGAAACATTCTTTGTAGTGAATAAATACTTTTCCTCGCCTGAACACTGTGTCGTTCACTTTGCCCTTCCTGCTTTTCCTCCTCCTTGATTATTTACCTCTGATTAAGACTTTCCTAAGGGATGCAGTGGCTCAGTGGATAAGATGCTGAGCTTGTCAATCAGAAAGGTTGGCAGTTCGGCGGTTCAAATCCCTAGCGCTATGTAATGGAGTGAGCTCCCCTGACTTGTCTCACCTTCTGACAACTTAGCAGTTTGAAAGCATGTAAAAAATTCAAGTAGAAAAATAGAGGCCACTTTGGTGGGAAGGTAACAGCCTTTCGTGAACCTTTGGCATTTAGTCATGCTGGCCACCTGACCACGGAGACGTCTTCGGGCAGTGCTGGCTCTTCGGCTTTGTCACGGAGATGAACACCGCCCCCTAGAGCCAGAAATGATTAGCACATATGTGTGAGGGGAACCTTTATCTTTATCTTTTAATGCTTTCCTGACTCTCCCATCATTTTATAATTTAGATGCTTATTATTTTTAATCTTTCTCTCCTTATTCCCCCACCCATCAGTTTTGTTTCTCACAAGTCAATACAGGTAATCCTCGATTTATGAACATAATTGAGCCCAACATTTATGGTGCTAAGTGAAACACTTGTTAAGTGTTTTGCCCCGTTTTATGACTTTTCTTGTCATTATTGTTAAATGAATCATTGCAGTTGTTAAGTTAGTAACATGGTTGTTAAGTGAATCTGGATTCCCCATTGATTTTTCCTTGCAGAAGGTCACAAACACTGATCACATGATCCCAGGACCCTGCAACTATCATAAATATGAACCAGTTGCATCTGAATTTTGAGCATGAAAAATGGTCATAAGCATGAAAAATGATCATAAGTCACTTTTTTTTAGTGCCGTGCTAATTTCAAATGGCCACTTATAGATCGTGGACTACCTGTAGTTGGCGGGCAAGATGGGACTTGGTGGGCATGGCAGGGGAAGGGTCCTGCAAAACCCCCATTTCCTCCCCACTCCTGGGGGAAGGTTACTGCAAAATCCCCATTCGCTCACCACCCCACTAACCTGTTTTCCAGCTCCATTCTCCTGTGCAGGACAACAAAAGAAGACCCAGCCGATCAGCTGGGACTCCCATCAGCTGGGACTCAGGAGGCAGAGAATAGATGGGACGCAGCCAACCAGAGGTGGTATTTGCTGGTTCTCCAAACTACTCAAAATTTCCACTACCGGTTCACTAGAACTTGTCAAAACTGGTTGGAAGGTCCAGGCTGACAGCAACAGAAGACGGGGGGCTGGAAATGAACAGAATTCCACTAACTTCCACCCATGATTATGCTATAATCAGAGCAGAATAAATCTCGTTGAAAAGGGTTAAAGTGCCTTTTAAACCTCTTGAAGAGAGCTTAGGAATAAATACACTCATCTGTGATATATCCATTATAATCTTCAGAACAAACCCCATCCTCACTCCACTTTGCTTATTATTAGCTCTGTGTATATAACATCAATTTCCTGACTCCCTATATGGGAAAACTCAGCTTCATAGAATCACAGAAAACCTATAGAAGGACAATTATAAAAGGAAATCAGAAAGAAGGAAGCAATAAGAATAACCTAGACTGTTAAATTCTCTGATCATATTTTATACAATAAACTAACCAACACTCCCCTGTTGGCCTTTTGCACACTCCGTTGAACAATATTTTTACCTGCCCTGATTTTATGTGGCTGACAAACAATTATTTTAAAATCAAACACTGGCAGTTTTTATTTCTTTTTTGTTCTGTGCCAGAGATGCTTGTTTCTCAGGTGGATTCAAGTACCGTATCTCCTCCCTCTGGAAATGCAAACAATACTGATATTTTATATAATTTAAATTTTTAATTAACTAGATGCTGTCATTTTGAACTGGTGAATCCCACTAGGAGATAAAAGAGAATGTAGCTATGGAAACTAAATATGAAAGAAAAGGCATCAGTTGCAAGGAAATAGAAAGTAGAATCTAGTTCAGGGGATGGCAACTATGGCAACTTTATGTCCTATGGACCTGAGTTGGCTTAGGAATTCTGGGAGTTGAAGTCCACAGGTTGTAAAGTTGCCACAATTCAAGTCTGTTTATGGAGCATTTTCAGCCCCGCTCAACTATTCTTTCATCAGTTTGTTTGTTTTTGTTTCTGTTACAATAAATTTGTTTATTTGTATAGAAGGTCCAAATGTCTTTTTATAAAATATTTGGAGCTCCTGTTCAAACAAATTTGTCAACCACATTTTCACATATAAACTTGACTAACAAAAGTTTTATTGTATGCTAGTGTTATATCTTTTAAAACAATGCCTGGTTTAGAGAACTGTTTAGAGAACAAAACTGGTTTAGAGAAATGGTCACCTTGTTCAGGAAAAGGAGAAGAAATGGATGAAAAAGTTCAATAAAAGCCATGCATTTATTTCAGAATAAAAAGAAGGTATAGCACATTTCCCCTGGAAAATACTGTATATTTCCACCTAACTTTAAATGGATTAGATAGATTGAGATATTCACATGTGAGTCAACTCTGCTATGAAAAGTTTACATGAGTTGTATAAAATGCATGCATATTAAGCTGTTTTATTTATAAACCACTTCAATTTATCTGCAGATCTTGGCAATATCTAACATAGGGAAGCTGTCATGTCAGAATTTAACCAAGTAGCAGATACCAAATTCACATCAATGTTTTCTTTCTGTTGGCTAAAGTGTGTGTGTGTTTATTTTAAAATGCCTGTGTGTTTATTTTGCTATTTTGCACCTTCCAGTTTGTGGTCACTTTTGACAACTGCCTGGACTAGTCCATACAGTTTTCTTGGCAAAGTTTTTAATTGCCAATTGCTTTCTTCCTTGGACTAAGAGAGAGTAACAAGTCAATGGTCTCCAGTTTCTAGCCTGATGCTTCAAGCATTAAAATGAACTGGCTCTCACATGTACCCATCTTCTGTCTATATTGACATGAATATAGATAGTACATGACTGCCTGATGCAGAAAAATTGAATATTTTTTCCAACATCTGTATCTGGCAGTCATGTAGTTGACTTCACTATCTATATCCTTGTCAATATAGACACAATCAGGGATGGTCTTCAAAAAAAATTAGTCTGGCTGCTGGGTGTGTGTGGCCATGGTGGGCATGGCCCAATTGGCCTCCTGCATCACAGAAGGTGGGTCATTTTTGCCCTCCTCGGGCTCTGGAGGTTTCCCTCGAGCCTCCAGAAGGGCGAAAATGGCCTCTCTGGGCTCCAGAGGCTCTCTGGAAACTGGCCTTCCTGAATTTCCAGGAGGCTTGTTTTTCACTCTCCCCAAGCCTCCATGTGCACCCTGCAGTTACCTGCATCAAAACGGGCTACATGGGGACTCCTGAAAGGGGCGGGATGGGGTGGGTGGAGCCAGCCTGGAGTGGGATTTGGGGGTTCTCTGAGAGCCAATAAGCTTCTTGTCAGCTTTCTCCAAGATGTTGACAATAGACATGTTGGATTTCAGCTTTCATCATTCCTATTCGATATTGAATGATGGGAAATGTCATCTATCTATTCGGAGGACTCCAATAGAGGAGTAGGTAACATATTTACTTGCAATATTCACACCTTATTCAAATATAAATATTGGACACGTAGGGATAAAACCATGGAGAAAAGGTGCTCATCCAATGGTACTATGATGGTACTATCTGAAGTTCTTTCTAAGCAAGAGGATTTGTGCAGATAAATCTGCAGTTTATTCCCCATTTGTAAGCCACCGTCTGCTTCTTTTCTCCCAAAGCTCTTGTTCTGTGGTGGGCAAGTCACAGTTTCTGAATATTCAAGGCACAATATTTTATCCTTTCAAACCTTCCCACAGATATGATGCTTACTTCCCACAGTGCCTATTATCTGTTTGTTGCTTGTTTATGATAGCTGCTCAAGTCTCTTTGTTTCTTCCTATTTCTCCTTTCAAAAATGCATATAATTAAAGCGCAGGCAATTAGACAGACATACAAAAAGACAATTATTACAGAACAGATTGAATTATACCAATCAGTTGCACATGTGAGATTTCTGCCTCTTTTACTGGTGACATTCTAGCTCCAAACTGTTTCTCCTTCTTGCCACTCAAGTTGATGGCAGGTGGGGGAGCTTGCAGGCACATCCGTCATAACTGAGAATTTCTTCTTGCTCATACCAAGGCAAAAGACTAGATAAATTCTCCAGTTATGGTTTCATTTTCATGTAAAGGTCACCACCTATTCTTCTTCCTCTTTCCCAGCCCCAAAAACTGGTTAGAAAGTTAGAGGAATTAGAATGGTTTCATCTCTGAAGGCTTTGAAGAAGAGATTGGACAGCTACTCGTCTGAAATGGTATGGACCTGCTCGATCAAGAGATTGGACGAGAAGAGGGTCCTCCAAGGTCTCTTCCATCTCTGTTATTCTGTAGAGGAGAGGAGATGTTCCATGTACACTTAGATCTTGTTGTGCCTTTGGATTTAGCAGGCTTGAGGAGACTATATCCTATCTGAGCTTTGGAAATCCTTGGCCCTGCAGTGGGATCGTAATTGTTCCACTACCAGTTTGATGATCGCGCATGCAGCAACAATCAGCTGAGAGGATAAAGAAGAGAAAAGTGCAGGGGTGGGTGGGAGGGCCAATCCTGCGCTTTTATCTTTTTTCTCCTCTCAGCTGATCGTGGGAGACTTTTTTTACTATCGGTTCGGGAGAACCGGTCCAAACTGGTAGCATACCACCACTGCCTTGGCCATAGTTTTTTTTTTTTTTTAAATTTATCTATCTATCTATCTATCTATCTGTCTGTCTGTCTGTCTGTCTGTCTGTCTGTCTGTCTGTCTGTCTATCTATCTATCTATCTATCTATCTATTTATTTATTTATTAAATAATTAATAAATATATTTATTTATTTATTATAAATATTTATTATAAAATATATTTGTCAAACATGTTCAAGATAACAATTATAAGTATGGACATAAACATGAACAAAGGAAGTAAATATAGATAAAAGGGGACAGTAAGACAGGGATGGTAGGCACACTGGTGCACTTATACACATCCCCTTTAAGGATTTCTTAAGAATGGGTGAGGTCCACGGCAGACAGTTTGAGATTGAAGCTGTGAGGGGTTGAGGCTGTAACAACGAAGTCTAGTAGAGCGTTCCAGGCATTGACCACTCTGTTGTTGAAGTCGTATTTTCTGCAATCGAGTTTGGAGTGATTTACCTTGAGTTTGTATCGGTTGTTTGCCCGTGTATTATTGTCGTCACTGGCAGGATGTTATAGCAGACAATTTTGTGTACTATGCTTAGATCGGAATGCAGGTGGCACAGTTCCAAAATTTCAAGCCTGGAGGCATAAGGGAATCTATTGTGAGTAGAGGAGTAGACTACTCTTCTCGTGAAATACCTCTGAACCTGCTCAATTGTGTTAATGTCTGATATATAGTGTGGGTTCCCAGCAGATGAGATGTATTCGAGAATTGGTCTGGCAAAGGTTTTGTATGCCCTAATTAACAATTCAACTACATGACAATTCAATTACATAATTCCTTTTAAGCCTATTTTTTTTCATCCGATTCTTCTTCTACTGATCAGGGTAGATTGAATCTCATTCCAGGCTACTATTTAAAAGGAAAAGAAGCAGTTGAGTCTCTGCCATGTTTACCTTTGGGATAAAAGAGCAAAAGCAGTTAAGTTATGACTTATTCTTAGATTTTATTTTACATCTGAATACCTGATGTATCTGTTCTCAGGCTCTGTCAACATCAGCAAATTATTTCTCAATTCTGTTTCATAATGCTAGCTTTCTCTGTCTCACCCTGATTATCCATCTTTGTCACCAACAACAACATTCTTATTTTTTAAATTTATTTATATCCTGATTTTATTATTTTTTAGAAATAACTCAAGACAGTGGACAAATCCAACAGATATTCCGCTTGCTATTTTCCTCACAACAACAATCATGTGAGGTGAACTGAGCTGAGAAAGAGTGGCTGGCTCCAAGTCGCCCAGCTGGCTAAGATGGGACTTGAACTCACAGCCTCTTGCTTTTTAACCTCATGCCTTAGCCACTAGACCAAAGTAGTGCAACTAGACCAAACAGACAGAACCCTGCAGATATTCAGATATTCCGTGTGAATGCAGTATTTATTTGGAATCAGAATTTTTAGTTATGGCAACCACATTCAGCTTCTGCCTTAAATATTTTTTTTTTTTCAGTTGGAAATGAAGCTACCAGATTCCTGATTTTTTGTAAACTTTCCCAATAAACAGTGAAGCATAAGTAAAATGTCCCTTGTTTCTGTCCCTGAATAAAATGCACTGTTTAATGGGAAAATGCACGCTTAACATTATAAGAAGTATAATCTATGAATAATGGATGAGTTTATTCATAGGTAGGAATTCTACTGGTGCCCTGCAAAGACTGAAAACCTTTTGCATTTGAGAAGCTTTGAAATGAAAGAAAGTGAAAAAGTTGGAAAAGAACAACAAAAATGAATGTTAATGATATAACTTAAATAATATTTCAAAAGAGGCATTGCCAAGGCCCTTGCTTAAGGAACCATGTTTGAATCCAACTGTAGGCTAAAATCTGATATTCAGCATTTAGTCCAGATGGTAGAGAAATAATGGTGCTACAGCAAATACTTTTAGATCCTTTCCAGTCTGACACTAGATCAAAATTTGCTATTTTTTTGCAGGTATTATCTAGTTGGGACCAATATGAAAAGGGAAATATAAATTATCGTTCTATTTAAATTATTTACAAATGACGCCAAAGCATATATGGACTTCAAAAGCAGCAATCCTACAGATCTCAGAGAAAGGTTTTATTCAGGAACAATACAATGAAAGCATATCAATGGGAAATGGCAATGGGAGGAAAAATAATCATCATTTAGGAAATAGCATTTAATGGGAAAAGTTAAATAATTTGAAGAAAGAGTACTGGAGCCCAAAAATTCCCATTTTTACCTGCTCTGACAGAGGAATATTTCTCTGGAAATCTGGAAGGTCATCCAAATGGCTGAAGATTGCTGTTCTTCTCAATGAGCAAAGCCTTCCTAACTGTTCTCCTACAAATCCCACTTTTACCTAATGTTTCTCTGATGGTGATATCATAAAAAATCATTGTAGCTAAAGTGGGAAAGATCTACAGATTCCTGATGTTTTTCTGGTGTTCTGTGCAATTTCTTCCTTCTTTCATGTGTTGGAAGTTAAAACCTACCCCTATCCTAGAAAAATGAAATATTTTGGGATACATTAAAAAGGCAGAATAGTTCACTTAAAAGAGAAGTAGAAACTCGGAGAGGCAGAAACTCACCCCCCCACACACACACCTTTGTTAATGGGCCATTAAGGCCTGGGCCAGTCTATTCTACATAACAAAGATCTACCTCCTTCAGGTAGAGCCATTCAATTGCCCTTCATTGCACCACCCACCAGGTTTTAACTAAGCTTGGCACATAGACAACCGACAAAGCTAGCTATGACCTCCATCAGCAACCAATCAGGATACTCTTCCTGTGCCCCAGGAAGTTCAATGCCAGAGAGGGTATAAAACCCAGGGACTCTCAGCATCTCTTCCCTTTTTCTTCATGCAAGAGCTCCAAGGCATGTGATCCTGTTCACCATTAAACCATTTTTCCAAACAGCCTCCATGTTTCCAATGTCTTTCTCCCCACTTGGAACTGAAGCCAGATGGACATTTCTTCCAACACATGCTTGGACTGATTTTAAACAGCAGCCACTTTTGAGGAGATTCACTATTCGCCCAAATTTTCTCCATTTCACTTTAGATTTGGGAAACCACACAACTTTAGCCAACAGCTTGTGAGCTTTTCCACACTGGTAGAAATCAATGACTTTTTAAATGAATTTTCTTTTGAGTGGAACAGGGTATATGTTTAGACTTGGTGTGGTGAGAACTTCACTGTGAGGAGAGGAGTAGTGATGGGATTCAATTTTTTTTACTACCTGTTCTGTGGGCGTGGCATGGCTTGGTGGGTGTGGCAGCAGAAGGATACTGTAAAATCTCCATTCCCTCCCCATTCCAGGGGAAGGTTACCACTGGTTCTCCAAACTACTCAAAATTTCCACTACCGGTTCTCCAGAACTGGTCAGAACCTGCTGAATATCACCTCTGGAGAGGAGCCAATGTTTGTGAGATTATATGGAATATAATCTCACATGGCTGCACCAATTGCAGCCATGATTGTTTAATGTACTCACATAACTAATTATCTCTCTGCCTGAATTGATTGAACTACAGGGTGATTTCTTTTTCATCCTGCCAAATCAGACTTAGATGGTGTCATTTCTGAAATAATGAAGCAACAAGTCTTGAATTTTTTTTGTTCACTGAGACCATATTAGTAAGTCCCTAAGGAGGTGACATTTTGCTGAATTTGGAGGTCTGCTCTTCCAAATCACTTGATATGCCAGGGTTCCACAAAGCTGACACTTGTAGATGATGGCTGAGTCAGTCCAACCTCATTTAACTCATATAAAATAAAACTAAATTGCTTTTTTGGCAGCTATGCTGAGGCTGGCTGAGTCAGGTATAACATGAGAATATGTCTTTGCAGCAAAAACTGAAATAGGATGTTTTCAATTTTCTGATCTGTAAGAGTAACTCTCTTAAGGATACTTGTTGGGTGATTAAGGAATCCATTGTTCCATCACTGACAATGGGATAAAGCAGGAGCTTTATCTTTATTTCTTTATCATCTTTTTCTTTATCTTCTTTCTTTCTTTTCTTTTGTGTACACTGAGAGCATATGCACCAAGACAAATTCCTTGTGTGTCCAATCATACTTGGTCAATCAAGAATTATGTTCTATTCTATTCCATTCCATTCCATTCTATTCTATTCTATTCTATTCTATTCTATTCTATTCTATTCTATTCTGAATAAGGAGTCTGAAGAATTAAAAGCTACAAGATTTTATGGTCTCCATGCATGCTTCATAACCAATAGCTAGGAACACTGAAGACTTATAGATTCAAACTATACATTTTTTACAAATACATATGCAGGATTACAATTGTGAATTTTAACTAACCCTTTAAAAACGCTTGCTTTATTCTCTCTCTCTCTCTCTAATATCTTTGATTTCCTTAGTAGCCTATTAAATAATTTTCCTCTGAGCACGCCATGCAATTTTCAGCCAAAAGTTCTCTATTTTCTCTTTGTCATTTTGACCTCAGCATTTCATTAAAGAGAGTGTTCTATTGGTGGGACTTAATTAAAAGTGTCCCCTAGAGTGACTTGATTTCAGCTCTACCTATCACCTTTCCCAGGAAGGTGTTTTCTATGCAATTATCTGTTTTCAGGAGAAGTTGTGGACATAGGAAAAGGAGGTCAAAAAAGCAGAATGTGACTCTTCATCAGCTTTTAAAATCAGCTTTAGCCCACACACCATTCTATTGCTCCATTATTTATTAAGTCATAGTGTTAAATGTTGAAGCTATGGCAAATCTAGACAGCATACTAAAAAGCAGAGACAGCACCCTATCAACAAAAGTATGTATAGTCAAGGCTATGGTTTTCCCAGTTGCAATGCATGGCTGTGAAAGTTGGACCATAAGGAAGGCTGAAACCTTTGAATTATGGTGCTGAGAAGACTCCTGTGAGTCCCTTGGACTGCAAGGCAATCAAACCAGTCAATCCTAGAGGAGAGCAATCCTGACTGCTCTTTAGAAGGCCAGATCCTGAACTCAGGATCCTCAACAGATCCTGAACTCAAATACTTTGGCCTCCAGAAGGAAGGACTCAATGGAGAAGAAACTAATGCTGGGAAAAATTGAGGGCAAAAGAAGGGGATGACAGAGAATGAGGTGGTTGGATGCAGTCACTGAAGCAGTAGGCATGAGCTTAAATGGACTCCAGAAAATGGTAGAGGATAGGAAGGCCTGGAGGAATGTTGTCCATGGGGTCACGATGGGTCAGACACAACTTTGCAACTAACAACAACAAGGTTTTCTGTTTTGTAATGAAGCAGCTGAGAATGTAAAGGTACCCATTAACTAGAACTGAACCAACAACTTGGAAAAATATGGATGGTATTGCTGTTTACTTTCTTTGAATGTTCTTAGACAATCTCTTTGATTTCTTCTTCAAGAGATACATCAAGGAAAGGGGGAACACATGCAGTTCTATTTCAATCCCATTTCAGATTTTTAATTCTGCTTTTTGCTGGTCCATGGCAGATTTACAAAAGTAGATCAACATACTAGCTTGAGAAATGATATCAGGAGGAAGAAAAGAGAATGGGAGAAGATGAAAATGATTTATATAGAATTGTTAGATTAGAATGTGCAGAATGTTAATGGCAGGTGGGACAAAAATATGTAGTGACTACACTCAGAACCAACAATGTACTATTTGTTCTGCTCCTCTTCCAGAACTGGCCTGGGTGATTTTTGACATACTGGTAGTAACTAGGCTGATTGAACGATAGATTTGTCAGTTTGATATTTTATTTACTATCATCAACAATTAGCATCATTTTATCAGGGTCTTTTCTGTCAAGTCATTGTGAAATAATTGCAATCTTAATTCTAATAAAATGCTTAGCTATAGTTATGTATTCAGAATATAAACAATATAAAACTCCCAGAAAGAATTCAAATAAAAATCTTAAGAACAATCAACAAATACAAACAATGAGTAAGTAGATGGTAACATTTAGAAGTAAAAGTTCTCTTAATTAGCTCTGTTATCAATTATTTCCAAATGCTTAAGGCTAGGTCCCACTGGCCGACAGATGCAAAACGTATGCAAAAAGGACACAGCGGATGAGCAAATTTTCGGGGGTGGCTCCATCCGTTGTCATCCGCTCCAAAAAGTGGCAAAAATTTGCATAAACAGAACTGAAAAGAAAGGAAAAGAACGGACGTGGGTAGTATGTAGCGGGGATGTTAAAGGGATGTTCATAGGAAGCCTAGAGGATGTATATAGGATGCAAACTGTTCACTGCTCATCCTTTCTATTTCCGTGCTACTAACACTGTGTAGACGTTCCGTGTACCTTTTGTTTCCTCCCTCTTTCCGTTTTCAGCTGCAGCGGATGTGAGTTGAGGGGATGCCCAGAGGATGCAGAGAGGATACAGTGGACGTTTAACGGATGATAAATGGACATAGAACATTTGTTGCTCAGATGTCACGGATTTACATGGTACACAGTGGAAAGTTCATCCGTTCACAAAGTTTTGTGCAGCTCAAAACTTCTTGAGTGGATGAATCTCAGTGGACGGATGCTCAAAGGATAGAGCGTACGAAACACGTATGCAATGAGTACACAACGGATGCATAACGTTTTCCAACGTTTTTTAACATTTTACATCCTCTTTGCATCCGATGGTGCAGTGGGACAGCGGATTTAACAAGATAGAGGTGATCAAATTTCATGGGGCAAAATGTCCCAAAGCAATAGTACAACCACAAAAGAAGAAAACATTATCTGGATCTTCATCTTCCTCACTCCATAAAGGAAAACACTTTGAATAATGTTAATAATTGAATAATTGGATAAGGTTAGTAAGATATTGGAAAGCAGATTCCAGATGAATGTTGAAGATAGAAAGGAAAAAGCTTTGTAATGGTTAAATCAATTTGGTAATGGAATTAACTACTGGGAGAGATTGTGAGTTTCTTCCTAGTTAATTTCAAGTTGAGAATTTGGTTTCCTGCACTGATATAAGTCTAGAGCTGAGGGCTAATTTGCCCCTTCTACTAATTCTAAAGCTACTTCCCTCATTCTTGTCCCAGTTCAAAGCATCCTCAGTTTTCATTTATAACATAGAATACAAACAATTTGAACTAGAGGTGGTATTCAGCAGGTACTGACCTGTTCTGGAGAACCAGTAGTGGAAATTTTGAGTCATTTGGAGAACCAGCAAAGACCAACTCTGACTGGCCCCGCCCCATCTATTCTCTGCCTCCTAAGTCCCAGCTGATTGGCTGGTTCTTTTGTTGCCCCACACAGGAGAATGGAACTGGAAAGCAGGTTAGTAGGGTTGGGAGGAAATGGGATTTTGCAGTAACATTCCCCCAGAAGTGGGGAGGAAATGGGGATTTTGCAATATCCTTCCCCTGGAGTGGGGTGGGAATGGAGAATGAAGTTTTCCCAAATTCATGTTCATTGTATCAAGGACATGTTCTAACCATCTCATCACCTGCCATATCCTTCTCCTTTTGCCTTCAGTCTTCCCCAATATCATTTTCCAATGAGTCCTCTCTTCTCATTTGGTGGCCATACTATTTGAGTTTCAGATTCAGTATCTCTCCTTCCAAAGAAGAGTCAGAGTTCTTTCTTTCTTTTTTTTTTTAGGATGGACTAATTTGATCTCCTTGCAATCCAAGGGACTCTCGAGAGTCTGTTGGAAAATTACAGCCTGCAATTTCCAATTTTGCTTGCACCCAATAGACTCCCAATCAATCTCTCTATCCAGATCAAAGCACATATGATCCCAGATCAACTAATGTGTCTGTGGAAACATCAAAAACTCTTTACTGGCAAAACAGGATAAAAGGCAAAAGCAACAACAGGCAAGAATTTACACAATACCATTCTATCAAAAGGGCACAGAACTTTCCAAACTATTGGAAACAATACCATACATAATCAGCATAGACAGTCCCAAAGGATTCCACCCCAATGCAAAGGATTATAGGGTCATTATATATATATATATGTCTGATATTCAGCTTTGTTGGGGTATTTTCCCACGTCATTATAGTTGTGCTTTTAGAGTTGTAGCAACGTTTCGACAGAATCTCATCTGTCATCATCAGGCTTCTGCATTTTGTTCGTTTGGGAGTCAGACTTGCACAGCCATTTCAGTTTTAAATTTGGGGCTAGCCTACTGCTGTGCCAGAATGGTTTTTTTCTTCATTCCTGATTGGTTGGGAGTCTTGGTCTGTGTTTATTGGCCTCGGAGTTTGCTGTTTCTGCTTGATTGGTGTTTCTAATATCTTCTGTCTGTTTTGTGGCTTTTTTTGCCTTGATTGGCTGGAAACATTGTATTTCCTGTATTGGAGACTTTTAGTGTGGCTTGGCTCTGAGTAAATGGATGGCCATCATATATATAGGAAGCTCGGTTTCATCTGGGTGCCTGGTTGGGGTGTGTTTGAGCTGGAGGTATCAGGGGGGATCTGTTGTGTGCCCAGGTGTTTGCTGTTAATCTCCTGGTCATTTGTGTTTTGATCTACATTTCCATTAGTCTCCTGTGGTTGTAACTCGCTTGGGTAATGGGTTGTGATTGACCTTATGAGTTTATTGCTGTGGTATCCTTGGCCTTGTGCTGTGATTTCCTGGTCGTTTGCTGTGTTGTAAACTTTTTGAGTTCTCAATGTATAATTTCCTGAGTTTCTGATGTGATATCCCGAGAGGGTGGTGCTTGATGTAGCATTTCTGGGTTTTGGTCTGGCTTCGAGTTTGGGGTCTGGGTCTGTGTTCTTGGTGTGTGTCAGCTTGTTTGGTTTGGGGTCGGGTGTGCAACAGCAGGTGAAGCGCCATGATCTGGTTTCTGGATGGTGGTTGTTTATAGGATGGGTTTGGGCCTGGGTCTGATGAGGGGATTGGCGGTGGTGTCCCATGTTGTTTTGGGTCTGGTGTTGTATTCATGCTGGGACTGGTTGTTGGTTAGGGTTTCCAGATGTATCGTTCCATTTATTCATTTATGGGGTGTTTCTCTTATTTCGATGGCTTCCCTGATTATTCTCTTGCTGGAGTGTTCACTGTTGGATATTAATTTGGTCCCTTCAAAATTAATTCATGTCCTGTGGCTTTAAGGTGCTGGAAGAGGGAGGAAGTATTTCATTCTTTTCTGACTGCATTTTTGTGTTCTGCGATGCATGCATTTATTCTCCTGTTGGTTTGTCCAATGTGTGTGTCTGGGAAATTGTTGCATGGTGTTTCATAAACTCCTTGGTTTTCTAGCTGGATCTTGTCTTTGGGATTTCTTAGGATGTTGGCTATTTTTGGTCAGTGCTGAAGGCTGTCCTGATATTGTTTTGTGGAGAATTTTGCTGATTTTGTCTGTGGTGCCTTTGATGTAGGGGAGGAGTGCGATACCGCTTGGTCTTGTTCTGTGTCTTGGTTTTTTGGGGGTATCTCTCTTCGGATTAGGTTGGTAATTGTGTTTCTTTGGAATCTGTTGGAAATTAATACGTTAGTGAGGGTGTGTAGTTCTGTTCTCAGGTGGTCTTTGTCACCAAATGCCTATAAATGGGTGATGAACAAATATGGATTGCATGCAAAAGTGAATAAACAGTATGGATGAAGTTTATTGGCAAGGTTGAAGTTGCAAAGAAGAAATGAAGGAGGATCAAATTATAAAACAAAGAGAAGGTGGAAAAGTGAATGGGGTTAGGAGAAAATGAAAGACTGAGACACTGATGGAGTTGACCCTCAAAACAAGAGATGTTTCCTGAGAGTTGAAGTCCACACATCTTAACATTACTAAGAAATGCTGCTCTAATTGAGTAGATTGTAAACCGTCTGTCCATCAGGTACTCTCTAGATGAACTGAATCCAAACAACTCAACTATATCACCTGGGCATAGCTGTCATTTGTAGCTGCAGTGAATGATTTTCTTTTCAGCCTGAAGGAAATCATATACCTGGCCGCCACGTCAAATAACAATGACCTGAACATTTTGGAGTCTTTACCGGCAATTTACTTGACAAAAGTAATAACCTACTTGGTATTCATACATATTAAAAAACAAAACTAAAAACCCTCTCATTTTTCAGTTCCATAAAGCAGAATCCATAAATTCTCTAAATATCAAAACCATGCAAGGATCTGTCAATTCATAGATAGACAAAGCGATTATTTTGTCATTGTTTTAATGGTAAGAATCAAGAGACAAATGAGCATTTGCATGGATAGATTGCTCCCTCAATGAGCCCGATTAAGTGTTACATTTCGCAGTATTTCCAGAGGGAGAAAGTTATTTCTTATAACTAAAAGCTACTTCAATAAAGCTGCCAATCCCAGCAGAAAAAGGAAAAGATAAATGGCTATCAATCTTTCTTCAGTCTTATTGCAGTCAAGGGTTACAGCTGCCATCTCCATCCAGGTTTGATGGCAGCTTTTTCAAAAACTTATTTCCCTTTTTTTCAGTTATGTATCATTAGTGTGTCAGGCAAATGTAATCTTTACCTTTGGACCCATAATGGTTTCACAATTAGATTATTGGCATGGTCCAGTCATGGGGATGACCAAATTGGCCAAGATGGCAAGACTACTGCAACCATCCACGATTTAAATCCCACTATGGGTTTGTTGCACAGTCAGCCAGTTGTTCAGACTGGATTTGGCATTTTTGTCCACCTGTTGAGTCCTTCCCAAGGACCTGGAATAGGGAGTTGTGGATGTTTGATGCCGTTAGAGGTATTGTTGCAGGATTAAGCTGTTCTGAATAATGCTGCCTTTTGCAATTGACTGGTGGTGAATTTGTTAGTGCTGATGGGATTCATGTGGTACTCCAGTTGTTGACTGCACCCAAGGAGCCTGTGACTGTTAGCTACTAACTTTGCTTTCTTTTACCATAGATGTTCTATTTCTGTTTGCAAGTTTTTATATTTTATTGTCTTCTCCAGTTCTTGTCTATTATTATTGTTATAATTGTTGTATAATTATCTTGGTTTTTTGACCCAATCTGTGGATAGCCAAGCAGCAGATCATACCTGATATAAAACAAAACAAAACTGGATTAGATCTGCTATGTAGCTGAAAGCATAGCCAACAAACATAACTGCCTTGTGAAGTTGACAAAAAACATCCTGGAATAAGCAGTGATAAATTATTTCCATTTTGTTGCGTCAAAGTGACATTGATATATTCATAATCTCACCTCAAAGGAGATTTTACTTGTCCATGATGTTGACCTTGTCTTGAGCACATGACCTGATTTATGAAATTTTGCCCTGCTGCTTTCAGGGCCACCGCACACCTGCTTTTTTCCTTAATAAGCTCTGAAAAAATTACAGCACTTTCATCTTTTCAAGTGGATCCAGGGGTGGGATTCTACCAGTTCACACCTATTCACTAGAACCAGTTGTTAACATTTTAAGCAGTTCGGAGAACCAATTGTTAGAAGAAATTACTGGCCTAATCCTGTAAGGAAGGCAGGAAGGAAACATTCTNTCCTGTAAGGAAGGCAGGAAGGAAACATTCTGGTGTTGCTTACAGAAACTGCCTCTCCGTTAATCCTTATTACATTCTTGGCAGGACTAGATTTCCCATCTCTGGAATTTCTCTGGAGTTTTTTTCCCCTCCTTTGCTGGTATTTTGCTTGTGTGGAGTGACCATTCCAAGTTACAATGGCACTGAACAAAGTGACTTATGATGATTTTCACACTTACGACTGTTGCAACATCCCCACAGTCCTGAGAGGCCAGGCGAGGAGATGCCTCGATGTGAGTGATATTGAGTTGGCCACACCCAGCCAATAATATGACCACCAAGTCACATCCACCTGGCCACATGACCACCAAGCCACAT
The DNA here is from genome assembly GCA_004320025.1 of Laticauda laticaudata. Lineage (NCBI taxonomy): Eukaryota > Metazoa > Chordata > Lepidosauria > Squamata > Elapidae > Laticauda > Laticauda laticaudata. The sequence continues at coordinate 17,408 of BHFT01054914.1, forward strand.
CCACCACCTAAGCCATGCCCACAGAACCGGTTGTTAAAATTTTTGAATCCCACCCCTGGCTGGATATATTCCTGTGACCAGACTAACTTTCACTGTCATTGATTGACTAGTCTTGACTGTCATTGACTGACTGTCATCAGCCACCCTGAATCGCATTCTAAGAGAGGTGGATAGTATAAAAAATAATAATAAATAAATAAATCATAAATTGCATAAATTCATAGATCTAAAAGGACCTGACATGAGGGAACTTTCTTCACATTAGAAGAGCAGATGGAATAGACATCCATTGGCTACTAGTCATCCAATGAGTGCCCTTAAAATAGTCACCTGCTCAACTACTATGCACACAATATATTTTATTAGTTAGCCCTCAAGAACAATGTTTAACTAAATTAGTAAAAGTCTTTGTAGCTCATGTACATTACATGCTAAGCTTGGTTAATGTTAACCTTCTTTATATTTAACTCTTTTAAGCTTTTTTTTAAAAAAAACTTTCAGTGTTACATAAACCCAGGCTGTTCAGTTTATTCATGGTTCAATTAATTGGGAAAATTTAAAAGATAGAGTTTCTCAGAAATAGTGAATGATACTGAGTAAAGATAGTCATAATTCAACTAGGAGACTAATGCAAGTTATTGTCAAGTTAGCAGAGCATTATACTCGTGGCATGGTGGCCTAATGGTGAAGATATTCAATCACATCCCACTTGAATGGGATTGAAGTTCAACTTGGAAGTTCAATTCTAGGTAATGGTAGATATTTCTCTCCTAGGGCGCAAAAAAAAAAAAATTGCTGTGAACTCCATGTGGCATCAGGAAGGCTAGTAAATGCTCAGAGGTATCCAGTTCTACCCCGAATTCAGGGATTACAGGATCATTAAAAGGGAACAGAGCATTATACTGGCATAGCAAGGAAATTGGGCACCCAAGGTTGTGGGAAGAGTGGTAATAATACTATCTGCCTCATGCTGGCATTACGTATCTGGCACACCTTGTGTAATTTCCATCCTTGTAAATAAAATAAATAGCCCCACTCGCGTCATTGGCATGATGACATCATGACAGGCATGTTGTCCTTATTGATTACAATGTGGAGTGAAATCTACTCAAGCCTGCCACTGCAGAAAGGCTTCAAGACTCCATTGGGTTGAGTAAAAAATAGCAAGAAGGAAAGACAGAAATATCTGTATTGCACCAAATTTGTCCCTTAAAGCATAATGATTGGAAGGAACAGAATCTACCAATTGGATGGAGATGGAGAGTCTTACTTAGCTAATTAGACTCATAGTATTAGAATTTGACTCAGAAAAGGACCTGTTTCCCTAAGGAACATTGCCAGGAAATGTCATCTCCCCCCACCACCACCACCACCACACACACACATATTGTCCTCAAGTTCAGGAACTGTAATCCATAACAACAATAAGGAGGCTGAATCAGAGCATGATGTGAATGCTAACTCAGATGTCTTTTGCATCCAGCAACCCGGCAATAACATTGCCTCTAATGGGAGCATGAGCAACATGTCCATCTGGATCATTTCTTTTCTGATACAGCAGGGCATTCCGCTTCTCACAGGTTAAATGCCCTGATTCACACAGGGTTGAATGGATGATTTATGGATTTGCTAATGAAAAAGAGTTAACTGGGGGAAGAAGGGAAATATGTAATTTAAAAGAGAGATGTGAAGATTGGTAACTGCTGTAAGAAAAAACTGGGAGCTCCTTTTCTATATGTTTTCCTTTTCTTATTGCTAATTGTGATATTTCTTTTATACCTTTCTTATTTTCTCACTTCCATTTTTTTTTCTTCCTTTCCTTTTCTGAAACTTCACTTTATATCCCTTTTCGTTTATCTTTCATATCATTTCTAATCAAAAATATCATTAAAAAAAAGAAAATAATTGTGACATACAAACAAATCAAGATGTGGAATTCAATGAATTCTAAAACTTGTTTTCTGGATAAGCTTCCTTCAAAGTTGTTGCTTTTTATTGTTGTTGTTGTTGTTACTATTATTATTATCATCACCATCATCATCATTATTATTATTGGTTAATCTTCCATTTGATTCACAGTCTAGACCGGGTAAAAACTTAACAGTTCAAGTCCTAACCAAGGGCCTCAGAACTGTTAAGGTAGATTATTATTATTATTATTATTATTATTATTATTATTATTATTATTATTATTATTATTATTATTATTATTGGTTAATCTTGGTAAGATTCACAGCCTTTGGGGCTGATTGATAGCTCTACAGCTCGAGTTCTAACCAAGGACCTAGGAACTTATATTATTATTGTTGTTGTTGTTGTTGTTGTTGTTGTTGTTGTTGTTACTACTACTACTACTACTATTACAGCTTTACATTATACTCCACACTGGCTGACGGTTTTATCTTATTCTGAACTTCAGTTTCCTGGATGCTGGTCTTCAATTCCTTCCTGGTTATCAGCACCTGCTTTTATCTTCTACATTTTTTTCCTTTTTACTTAGCAGTTATTTCATTAGTAAACCTCTTAAATCTTTCCCCATAATTCTTGCTTAGGGGAATTGTGATTGTTCCTTCCTCCTTTTTCATCTTATCTATCTAGACTTTTATAGGATCACCTGTCACTTGAAGCGTGCCTTGCTGAATTCCAAAATATATGACAATCTTCTGGACCTACAGTAAATTTTTTAAAAATACCTTTTTACAATCCCGTAGTCTCTTAATTTGGAGTGCAGGTAGTAAATGCTCAGCTTCATATAGTTGCCCTGATTCTACGTACAGTAAATATCAGAAAGAAATCTACTTCAGATATTGACTTAATCCCCTTATTATTTCTCCAGGCTAATGACCACTTTTTATTGCCAGATATGAAAGACTTCTGAAAAAGAATTGTTTCCCTTTTAAGATTTCATTAAGTAATATGTACAGCCCTGCTCTGTGATTGGGCAAGGAAAACTGCACAAAATGCAGAAATGCATTCACTTAGCATTTAGGTGCATGCTTGATCAACCATGTCACCTTGAAGTTGCTGAACCTTGGCATTGCACAGGGATTGGGATAGGTCAGGGGTCAGGAAACTTGGCTCTTTTATCACTTATGGACTTCAACTTCCAGAATTCCTGAGTGAGCCATAAAAAGTTCCCCATCCCCGGCCTACTGGTTTTTCAGTTATGGGGGAAATCAATTTTTGATTTGAATGGTCAATATTCTTTATATGGCCTACATTTGTACATTAAACAGTCCCATTCAAGTAAAATATTGATTTCCTCCACAACTGAAAAACCAGTAGACCAGGGATAGGGAACCTTTTATGGATCACTCAGGAATTCTGGGAGTTGAAGTCCATAAGTGATAAAAGAGCCAGGTTTCCCTACCCTTAGGATAAGTGGATTGTTACAACTCAAATCCATTGCACTCCTGGCTTTTAGAGAGCAGAGTTCTATTCTAACTCATTTAGGTGTAATGCTTAATCAAACAGCTAGACTTCAATGAATGCAACTGCTAAAGCAGGGGTCCCCAAACTATGCACAACCAGGCTGCAGGCAAGCACACACACGTGTGTGCACAGCTCCAGTTTGCACAAGTGGCAGGCTGGTGCCAGTGGTGGGATTCAAATTTATTTACTACCGGTTCTGTGGGCATGGCTTGGTGGGCATGGCATGGCTTGGTGGGCTTGGCAGGGGAAGGATACTGAAAAATCCCATTCTTTCCCCAACCCTCTAACCTGCTTTCCAGATCTGTTCTCCTGTGCAGGGCAACAAAAGAAGACCCAGATGATCAGCTGGGACTTGGGAGGCAGAGTGTCCTGTATGGAACTTGGTAGGTTCCCAGTCCCTCGTTCTGATTGGCCGAAAAGGCCACTTACGGATTGGTTCACTAGTGAACCAATCCGGGAAACCGCCAAGCGGCAGGAAGAATTAAACAAGCGTCATTGGCCACAAGCCAGCAGGCAAGCCGCTATATAAAGGGCTGCCGTGGCTTGGGCTATGTTCCGTATCTTTTGCCTAGCAGTTTGAAATAAAAGACTGTTGTTTGGAACCGGTTACACGCTTCTTTTCGATGGAACACTGGCGACAGAGTGGGATTGTCGTAGAAGCAGAGACCAAAGCACACGGTGATCTGAAACCGAGAAAGAGAGAAGATGGCCGGGTAACAACGCGCTGCCACACCTTCAATCCTGATGTGGGAAGATTGGGAATCGTATATCAATTGCTTTCTCATGTTTTTAGAAGCAATGAGATGGAAGAAATCTCAGACAGAGGAAGAGGTTGTCTTCCTTACAACACTGCGGACTGGCCGTATTCAAAATGGCGAAGGCGCTGGCAAAACCGCAGATGTCAAACAGATGACCTGGTCCGGCCTGAACTGATGCTCGAGCACACTACGCACCGGTGGTCTCAAGATTTATCAAAAGCCACGAATTTTAACAAGAGGGACCAGAAAGAGGATGAACCATAGCAGATTTTATGGCAGCCTTGAGACACATCGGAGGACGCCTGTGAGTTCAAAACATGGACGAGGCGATGAGAGACCGCGTATCCCTCGGCTGAAAAGACTCTACCCTTCAGAGCTAACTACTGAATAGGCCGAACATAACCATGGCCGAAGCCATTGCAGAGGCAACCGCCGCGAAGCAGCAAAGAAGTCAGCAGCCACAATGCGATAAATGAAAGCATTCCAGAACTGCCAACCCAAACCAAGGAGAAGAAGGCAGAAGGAGAAAAGAAACAGCCCACAGCGACAACCCACCACAAGGACATTGAAACCCAGAGTGACACTGAAGACGATGACAAAGAGTCCATAAACTCTATTCAGATAGAAAATGGTGTGAAAGAAGAGGAATCAGTGGGAATTTCAATGTGCGGGCCTGGAAGGAAATCACCCGCAGTCTGAAAGCAGGTTCCTCGATGCAATATCTGGCTTGTAATAAAAGGGAACATCAAAGGATCTGCCACAACAAAAAGAGGCTCTTGTCCAAAAAGACGTGCAGCACCCACCTACCCCCAAGACACGATGACAGACAAGGCCGGCAACAGATGGAACCGCAATAAGAGAACCGGTGACACGAAGAAACGCATCAGACAGTCATCATCGAAATGCCAGGCGGAAAGCGAAAGAAGGTTAGGATAGAGGTGACATCGAGGGAAGACCCTGAGAGATGGAAGTCAACTCAGGGTCATTCCTACAATGGTATCCTGGAATACCCATCCGCGCCTAATTCCGAACGTTAACAGAGGAGAGCTACAGAAACAAAAAACTAGTGTTAAAAGACTATCAGGGAAACCGAATCCCAGTAGTAAGGCCTTGGAACATTTTCTAGTTGAATTTAAACACCACGCCGAAGTCTGCCTCTGACTATCATCGACCGTGACTGCCTAGCCCTGTTAGGGATTGTAAGGTTACACCTCTGGGAATCGGGATGACCGGATCAACCGCATCGCTACATACAACCTGGGAGGAAACCTACTCCAAGAAATTCCAAGATGTATTCGACGGGACTCTAGGCAAGTCCCAGGGAACCCAATTCATTTAGCCTACACCCAAAAAATAGCCCACATCCGTTTAAAGGCCAGATGCGTCCAGTTCGCACTAAAAGAAAAATTGATGAAGCAGCTGAATAAGTTAATCGTGCAAAAGGGTTTAGAACCAATCGACCACGCAGTGGGAAACCCCTATCTCACACTGGTAAAGCCAGATGAGTCAGTGCGCATCCTGCAGGGACTATAAGGCAACCCTGAAACCATACGCTCCAACAAAGCACATTTCCCAGTGCCAGTAGTGGCAACATTTACTGCACTCACTAGGGGGAGAAAATATTTGCAAAACTCGACCTAGCACAGGCCTACCAACACTACCCATTGATCAATAACAGCAGAGCACAGATGATAGTAATGCACAGAGGGGCATTCAAATGTAAACCACTTCCAATTCGGTGTTGAGCGTTGCCCCAGGCGTGTTCCAAAGCCTTCAGTGAATGCCTACTAAATGGAATCAAAGTGTCGTCCAAACTTTGACGATGTACTGGTCTCAGCAAAAAAGGCAACCAGCTAGAGACCAGGTTAAGAAAGTCTTAACACGATTTAGGAAATCAGGCCTCAAGTAAAGAGGGAAAAATGTGAACTGGCCACTAACTGGGTCGAATTTTTGGTATTTAATCAATGAGCAAGGCATTCACACCCATGAAAAAAAGGTGAAGGCCATTAAAGACGCCCCAGACCGCCAAAAACAAAACCATCCCAGGCGTCCTAGGCCTCATAAATTTTTACATGTTCCTGCCCATAAGGAAATAATAGCAGAACCCCTTACATGACTGCTTAGATAAAATACTGCTGGACATGGCGGCGCACCAGAACAGAAACCTTCCAAGATATCAAGGACCATTAACGTCAGCACCATCTTATATCAGTTTAGCAATACCCCGCTTCCTGTTGGTCCCACACTGTGATGCTCGCCTTTTGGAGTCGGCGCCATCGCTGAGTCCACCAACTTCCATACGGCAGAGAGCACCAGTCACCTTGTTACTCAAAAATGCCTCGCCAAGGTGGAATACAATTACAGCCATTGATCGGGAAGCCCTCGCAATTGTACCGTCTGAGTCAAAACGATTCCATGAGTACCTGAGCCAGTAGAGTACCTTTTCTTCATACCGACCACAAGCCTCTCTTGAATCCTAGCAGGAAACAGAGTAAACCCTGAACATTCTGTCTCCAGAATAACGAGGTGGTCTGAATTCCTCCTGCTACTCCTACACACTGCTCACAGACCCGCAAAGCCTCACACGCCGATGCCCTGAGCCATTCCCCGTTGCCCGTCACAGGAGGATGACCCTTGCTCAACTACCTCCACATTTCACTGGAGACCTGCCCGGACTACCACTGACTGCAGCCGACGTCGCAAAAGCCACAGCCAAAGACCCTTTGACAGTGTGCATACTGAAGCTGGAGGTAAAGGCTGGCGGAGAAAATAAAAAAACTGAGACTTTTAAACCTTTCAGTGACAAACAGACGAACTGTCATTGAAAGGGGTGCATTCTATGCGGGTGACAGGGTGGTAATCCCAAGCAGCCCCCAAGAAGACGTCCTGGGCTATGTTGCAGCCAGGTCACCAGGACATCTAGTCAAAATGAAAGCCCTGGCCAGATTATGTCCTGGTGGCCAGGGTGACAAAGACATTGAACACTGGGTGCAACATGCCACGACTGTCAGAAAGCGAGGCCTACCCCCCACAGCACCCATTAAGGGACTGGAAACTCCCCGGGCCCATGGTCTAGAGAGTGCACATGTATTTGGCTGGGCCAACAAAGGGGAACACTTTTTTTGATTGTGGTTGATGCCATATTTGAACTGGTTGGAAATCATCCTCATGGCTTCCACAACCACCGAGGCTGTATGAAACAGCTTGACAAACCTGTTTGCGACGCATGGACTACCTGACATTCTGGTATCGAACAATAGGCCTCAATTGACCGCCTTACAATTCAAAACAATAATGGCTGCCCAGGTATCCTCCAGCGCTTTAACCGTGCCGGCCCATCCGGCTTGTAGAATGGCAGGCCGAATGCATGGTTCGGTATATAAAGAGGGCCTAGAGAGAATGGAAAGGGGAGTGCAGGAAAACTAACGACTACTAACTTGCAACATATACCCTAGTAGCGACTGAAATAAAGCCCGGCTGAACTTTAATGAGTAGGAAACTATGGCTCCTGGACAGGTACACACCTCTACACATGGACAAAGCCCCCCAACTCCTCAAGCAAATACCGTACCTTCAAAATCGGCGACCTAGTCATGCAAGAACCTTACCGGGGACCCCCTATGGCTGCCAGCCACCATCACACAAGTCACAGGAGCCCCCGTTCTACCGAGAAGCGGCACATGGACCAGCTTTGTTCCCGCAACCTCGAATGAAAAACCGCCGAGAACACCAAATATAATAAATTCTGACATAAAAACAACCAGGAGGGGGGGGAAGTACAAATAAATAAGAAAAGGAAGAGACGAACCTCCCAATAACAAGACAACAAACTCTGCCAAAACGACAATCTCTCCAAACAAAAAAGAGCACTCAATGGTTAGATGAAACCCCAAGAAAGAAATCCAGGGACTGAGAGCGACGAGGCCCTCCTGGAAGGTGGCAGCCAGGCCAGCTCAACCAACCTGGGCAAACCAGGAGGGAGCGCGAGCCATCTCAAACGCGGTCCAAGAGATTCAGACGGAGCGGCATGGCTGACTGCACCCTTCTAGAGTTCCATGGAGAAGGTGCAAGAGAAGCAGCGATCCCGTCCGACCGCTTGACGACCAAAACAGGACTGAGCCGCGAGGTCAACATAGAGATAGAAAACCCCACCTACCTGCCGCTGACTACGTCACCCAACGTGGACTGAAACTAAAGGGGAGGGTGTTTCTGTATGGAACTTGGTAGGTTCCAAGTTCTCCTCGTTCTGAATTGGCCCAACAGCCACCTTACGGATTGGTTCCACTAGGCAATCTGGGAAGCCGCCAAAGCGCGGGAAGAATTAAAACAAGTGTCATTGGCCACAACCGGCAGCAAGCCGCTTATATAAGGGTGGCCACGGCTTGGGCTGTTGTTCTGTATCTTTTGCCTAGCGGTTTGAAAATAAAGACTGTTTGGAACCTGTCTCACACGCGTCTTTCGGATGGAACACCAGAGATAGATGGGGATGGAGCCAGTCAGAGGTGGTATTTGCCGGTTCTCCGAACTACTCAAAATTTCCACAACTGGTTCTCCAGAACTGGTCAGAACCTGCTGAATACCACCTCTGGCTGGTGCACATGTGCATGCACAACAGCTTGTCTTGCTGTCAAGCTGCATGTACATGGCTGTGAATACCACCAGCCTGTCACTCATGCAGCCCAGTTTCTTCTGCCCCTCCAGCCAGGCTGCCAAGTGCAATGGTTAGGGACTGCTGTGCTAAAGGGCAGAGGAGAATGTGCCTACTTTTTAAAAGCTAAAGGCTTCTAGTTTTGTCCCCATCCCATCATTCTTTTCCCAATAGGAAAATGAGGTTCTGAACTGAGGCTACTGCTTCACTGCAGCATTTATACCAGGCTCACTGATCAGTTGTAATGAGAGTTCCCAGAAATCTGACCTGGCACAGCTAAATGATGCTCTTAGAGTAAAAGTCTATGGAGATTTTCAGTCATCTAGTTCATGGTTGTCTCAAAGGTCCTTTTTCAAAAGGCACTTTCTTGTTTTTTCTTTGAAGATGTTTCGCTTCTCATCCGAGAAGCATCATCAGTTCTCACAGGATGGTGGGGAAGATGGAAAATTCTTAATTCTGGTCCTAGGCTCCACTCAAACTTTGTTAAAAAATCTCAGACACACAGAATGGCACATCTACATATTGTAAATATCTTATTTATAATTTAAAATGTAATCACTTCCAGTGGTTGATTGCCCTTTGTCAACACAAAACTGCAATTCTTTTGTAATTTAATTCATAATTTAATTCCACAGTTGCATTCTTCTACCCTTCCCGTGGTTTAACACACCTTTTGATTTCTGCTTTTAGCCTTAAAGATGAAGAGCTATGGGTTATTGTCTTAATAATAAAGTGAATTTATATGCTGCCCAACTCCCAATGACTCTAGAAGACTTAACAGTTGTTAAAATGGGCAGTTCAAAAATAAATAAATGAAACATTTAAAAATAAAAGACGCTCATAAATACACAAACAGCACAAGACAGAACTCTTAACTCAAGGCTATAACTCTTGCCTTGAGAAGCTCTGGATTACACTGTAATAGTCACAACTTCTTGAAGTGATTGTGTCACCATGCTATGTTTAATGGCCACATAATCTTCCAAACAATACAGCATTGAAAAGGGATATCAGTTTCTCATATAGATGCTGTACAGGCAGTCCTCGAGTTACGGCCATACTTGAGCCCAAAATTTCTTGACACATTTGTTAAGTGAATCATTGAAGTTCAGTGGTGGGATTCAAAAAATGTACTTCCGGTTCTGTGGGCATGGCTTGGTGCATGTGGTAGGGGAAGGATCCTGCAAAATCCCCATTCCCTCCACACCCCACTAACCTGCTTTCCAGCTCTGTTCTGCTGTGCAGGACAACAAAAGAAGACCCAGATGATCAGCTGGGACTCTGGAGGCAGAAGATAGATGGGGGCAGGGCCAGTCAGAGGGAGTATTTGCCGGTTCTCTGAACTACTCAAAATTTCTGCAACCGGTTCTCCAGAACTGGTCAGAACCTGCTCTGCTGCAGTTGTTAAATTAGTAACATGGTTGTTAAGTGAATCTGGTCTCCTCATTGACTTTGATTGTCAGAAGGTCACAAAAGTTGATCACACGACACACATACACCCCTGTGACACTTCAACCATCATAAATGTCAATCAGTTGCCAAGCATTTGAATGTAAACCCCATAGGGTTGCTGCAATGGTCATAAGTGCAAAAAAATGGTCATAAGTCACTTTTTTCAGTAACTTCAAACAGTCCCTAAGTGAATTATTGTAAGTTGAGGACTATCTGTATTAACTGTGATTATGTAGAACACGTTTCTGGGTAAAGAAAGAAGGAAATGAATCAAGTCTGTCCACTTTCTAATATAATTTTATCAACATGCTACTTGGAATGTCCCAATATATCCGAAAAGTCCCTGATTGGAGGTGGCTAAGATATATGTGGAAATTTCTCCTAAATCATTGGCAACAAGCAGTTTGCTCCTTCTTTGCTCCAGTGGGTCATCAAGCAGCTATGGACCTTGTGATTCAAATGATCCCTCCTACTGCCCCAAGCTTGGCTCTTGACCTCAACCAGATTAATTCTTAGTAATATTTCATTTGGTTTGTCACCTTGACAAGATATCCTCAGTCATTCTTTGTCTAAGAAGTATTACATTAACTATAAGGATCAAGAACAAAACCTTTTGAAATCTCTATGGTGTCTCCAGCCTACGCAGTGCAACTCCTGGGAAAACTATGCTCCCTGATTAGAACATCCCATTATGATAAATTTGAGGTCTAATTGCTTCAAGCATATTGCCTCCCACAAGGAAGAATGTCTTGTTTTCCTTAAAACAGGCTATCAATGGGTTCTTTGATGATAAAAAAAATAGTAACAACATCACTGTTATAGTTAGGTCTGGAGTTGCCTCCCTATAGATGATAGCTTGCTTGAAAAATGTTGGGGAGGGGGGTTGCCTTCTTTTCACCCTTAAGATTAGGATTTGTAAAGAGAAATTGAAAATGAGCTCCAGACTGAATAACAACAACATGAAATTACAACTACTAATGTTGGACTGGCAACTTGGATGTGCTGTCCCAGTAAAAATCTGTGAGACAGTACAGCTGCAAAATGTAAAATTGGACAAGAGATTCATGAAGTCAAAATTTTAAGGATAAACACATGCTAGAAAAAAGATGACATGAGAAGTCATCTTCATTGAAAGGGTCAAGCTGCCCTTGAACTAAACTCAACTTCTGATGACCTCACTGACATGTTTTGACATGTTTTCTTAGCAGCCAAGTGGGAGTGGATTAACTCTGACTTTTGCTGAAATGTCTTTCAGTTTCCCAGTCTAGTCTAATCTCTTGGAGGTCCTGATAGATGAAAGAAAAGAATAATTTTTAGGAAAATTAGCATGTGTTCAGTTACTACTTAAAGTACATAAGTCTGATGGGATTTGCTAAAAGCAAAAAGGATTTTGTTCACAATGTACAATTTATTATGGAGGTCATTCTCTGTGCAATGAGTTGCAATTATTCAAGACAGAATCTCGATTCTGCCATCATCTGTGTCAGCTTTGGAAGCCACTTAGAAGCTTCTAGGCTGCTACATTTAGTGCCTGGGAATTTGGGAGGGGGGATTTCTTAGAAAGGTGGAAGATTAGACTCAACAACATTTTTCTTGTAAAGTCAAGGACATGCCACCTTGCACCTGGAAAGGAGTGTCTGGAGGAATGTCTACAGTTGGGACGATGTTTGATTGGACCATGTGATGGACTGGTGGGTGCAGGGGATGTGTTTTGAATTTCAGTTGGCAAGGGAAAACCCAGAATTTTCAGGTTCCGGTTTTCCCAGATGTACCAACAGGACTTCCTTAATAAATTCTTACTTGGATGAACTTTGTTTTTGAGTGCTGAATGAGCATGGGGACTTTCATTGGAATTCTGACAATCTGCTGATTGACAGAATTTTGCAGATGGACACAGTTGCACCACACTGTAACTGCATTTTCTTGTCAAAAGAAAAAAAAAAGAAAACTCAAAGTACTAAGTGATAGCTTTCTTCTGAGCATGCCAGAAGCCCTACATTTGGAAGCACAGCAAACAGCTCAGAATGTTAAGGCCCTGTCACACTGC
>BHFT01054916.1:0-12493 GCA_004320025.1 Laticauda laticaudata
CAATGAATACTTCAGCTTCAACCATAACATTACAAGAGCAAACAATAGATACATACTGAAGGTTAATAGCACCAAACCTGATTGCAGGAAATACAACTTTGGCAACAGAGTGGTCAATGTCTGGAATACTCTACCTAATTCTGTGGTTTCTTCTTCAAACCCCCAAAACTTTAACCTTAGACTTTCTACTGTTGACTTCACCCCCTTCCTAAGAGGTCTGTAGAAGGCATGCATAAACGCACCAATGTGCCTACCGTCCCTGTCCTATTGTTTCTTTTATATTTTTCTTATATGTATCAATGTATTCATAACTATGTTTTTATTTATACCTATTATCTTGTAAGCAATTGACAAATAAAAATAAAAATAAAAAAATAAATCACAAATCATAGACATCTGATATCTAACTTAGTTTTTGTGTGGGAACTGCTGTTGCTAAGTGGGCATTCATGTAACGTTTTGGTGTATAAATACTTTGCTTAGTTATGGAGTTGCCAATCTCAATTAAGAAAAAAATTACCTTCAAATTAAAAACAACAAAACACAAGGAAAGGCTGTGTTTGCAATAGGCTGGAGGTGAGATGACAATGTCACCCATTCCTCCCTCCCTCCAGAAATTGTTGGCCTGCTCCCAAGAAGAGCAAACCTAACTGCAGTTTTGCCCACAGACATTTCTTTTCTCACAAATTTTCAGAATTTGAACATTTTATCACTGAAATGTTAAGTGTCTCCAATAGGGTGACTTGTACATATTTTCTAAACTCCCACTTCTTTTCTTTTAATACTAGTACTGAATGAATTGCACATATTGTATGCAATATAACTCTGTAACTCTGTTTCAGTGCAAAATCTTAATAGGATTTCTTTTCTTGTACAACGGAAAATAGTAAATTAAGGGACAAGGCAGTTGACTTAATTTATTTCTAACAAACCTAGCTTTTATCTAGAAGAAGCATTCAACCATGCTGCTCATCATGTATCTGATACAGTATAATCAAGAAAGAGTTATGTAATGGTATTTCTGCATCTTTGACACAGCAAGCATCCACTTATATAAAAAAGAAAGTATAATGAATTATCTTACTGGAATCCTATTTTAGATTGCTGAAACATTTTAATTCAAGCTTGATAAGTTCAGGATCGAAACTTAGAAAGAAAATGCATTTCCCTCCTCCCAAATATTCACAGTCAGATTTCTTTTCCTAAATAAGGTGATCTTTCAAGACTACTTTAGAAATTCAATTTCAGTATAAATATTCAGTGATCATCCTTGTTTATAGTACAACAGGATACAGATTTACAACCCATGAAATAATGAATAGCAATTCAGATATTCTAACAATGTTATAATCTGCCCAGGGTTAAAGTTTATCTTAATTTTCTAACCTGTTGTAGAGCTCTCTGGATGTCAATCCCTTGTCCCCAAGGAACAGCTGGATTTGCCAGGCAATCCCCAGCATTCCCACGACGGGAAATATCGATCCGTTGTTTTCTGAGACTCTGAAAAGCTTCGGCCATTACCCGAACCCCATCATATGTAAGAGCAGATGTGTACTAGAAAATAGATTAAAATAAGCATGTTGGCTATTAGGCTTGATTTGGGAAATGCTTGTTCTGTCTCCCAAAACAGGAACCAGGAAATCTTCTATTTCTTCAGCCACCCCAAACTGCTATTTGGTTAATATCAATGTCAACTTAATGTGTCACAAAAATAATTACGTTAAGTAATACTGGGTGCTTCAAAAATAAAGAGCAGCATTATTTTGTAGGTTTTTGAACTGAAGTTGTGATTGCTATTCGTAGCCTTTATCCTAGAACTTGTAGGAACTTCTTCTTTTGCATGGCTTGCTGCAATTCTCAAAATAAAACTGTCACTGCACGAGGCAAGAAGGAGTTTTAATTTTCAACCAGCTTATCACAGAAGTCTGACACTGATTTGGGCTGAGAGGGAATGCCTGGCCCAAGGCAATCTAGCTGACTTCTATGTCTAGAAGATTAGAGCCTCTCAGCTCAAAATCCAGCACCTTACCCAGTATATCATATTGTTTCTTGGGATCTGAGCTAAAATACCAATTTGGCTGGAATTGACAAGCCATGAGAAGCCATATAGAATTTTGCTAGATGGCGCCGAATGATGACTTGCATGCTGTTCTGTAGCTACATTTTTATGCTTAATAATATTGATGGCAATTATAATTTCTTGGAAAAGCTGCAGCTGATTTAAGTAGTTTGCACTACTGCACACTCCAAAGCACAACCTACTTATGCTAATTTTGCTTTCAAAATCATGTTTTAATTAATCTGTTCTACCTTGAGAGTCATTTTTGTTTGATGAAAATGCAAGATATCCAGAATAATTATGGCAACTTGATTTCAATGGTCTAATTAAAGTGTGTACAAGATAAGTCTGGATCCAGTGCATTATAATATTTGTAGGACTAGTTGCTGCAGGCTTTAGAAAAGTATACATAGGAAGTTAAAACCTTGGACTCTGTCTTTAACAGTGTTCATGATTTGCATCATGACAAAGTGAGTTTCTGGGTGTGCAGGTTATCTTTAAAAAACAAAACAAAACAAAAATAGTTTGCCTTAATATGAAAGATTCAAAAATCCCCCGCCCTCCCTCTCCCTCTTTCCCTACTATATTCAGTCTGCTATACAACTTACCAATCTTTAAAATATTCTCCCAGAAAGGTGAGAAAAAGAACTTAGTTTTTCACAATGAAGGATCTATGAGAAGGTAAGCAACAGAGTATGTATCTTTCTATCACATCTACACAAAGTTCTGAGGATGAACTCTGTTTTAAAAATTATTTGTTCAAAAGATTCCATAGCACCATATATTTATTCAATTCAGTGCAAAGCAATAATTCAGCACCCCATTAATTAAATAATTTGCTATAGAGTCCCCCAGACAGAAGAACAAGGCATGAAATTTCCTTTAGTTATCCCAATGCTAATTAATACATGTAAGTTACTTCAAGACTGAAATCCTACTTACATGCAATATTGCTTCTGAACAACCCAAAAGAACTAGGATATATTCCCTCTCTGAGCACTAACACTGAATGTTAGAGAAACAGTTGCAGATAATGTTTCCTTAATTTCCCATAGATATCTCGCACTTTGACTGTCAGAATTTCCCAAGAGTATGATATCCCCAACAGTATATGGGCATTCTGTCTGGAAATTCTGTAAGTTAGGCACATCTGGAGAAACTAAGCAGGGATAGTTATAGACATGCTAGTGTTCATGCAGTGTTAAGCCATTATTAAAGGGGAACTCATTGCTGTATCCTTTTGCATTTTGCTTGTTCTTGCCTTTGGTGAGAGGGGCAGCACATACAGTAAGTTTAATAATAAATTATGTATTAATTTCATTTGTATACATTTTGAGGTCCTACGGATTGAAATACGTATTCTACATCATTTTACTTAGACATAATATAAACACAAATATGATAAATTTATATTATAATATAATATAATATGAATAATTATATTAATAGATAGTGACAGGTTCCTTGGATGAAATGAAAAAACATATGGAACACCACTTGAATGCTACACCAATCAATTGCAAAAGGCAGCTTTACTTGGAACAGCTTACATCTTGTGACTATAATTTCAACACTGTCAAATGTTAACATCTGCCTATCACAGGTCCTTGGAAAGGACTTGATGGGTGAATAAAAATATCAAATCCAGTCAACAACAATGGCAGCAATAATAAGTAATAATAATTTTTAAAAATCTGGCTGAATGTATAACTAACCGTTGGTTGTGTATGTAAATGCCCTATGTATGTTATTATCTGCCCAAGTGAGTCCATTTTAAGGTAACAGCATCTCCACTGAAGTTTAGAAACCATAATCTACAATGTTGGTCCAGAACCAGTTGGGAAATAAAGTTTTTTTTATTTTCCAGTTTAACTCCAAGAGACAGTGACTAGCCCAACATCACCCACTGGTTTCTGTTTGTAAGGAAGGACCTGCTTAAACCTGCTCCTAATTAAATCTTACTTAAACCTTACTACCACATTACCATACCAATTCATGTGTGTGTATGGGTATTTGTGTGTTTCAAAATGAGAATTCTTCATTTTGAAAGTCCCCTCTTATTTAGCAAAAGAAATTTATAATTTAACTTCACTGAAATCAATTCCGCTGTAATTTGCTATGGAAAAAGAAAGCCCTAAACCCTTAGTCTGACACAAGGAACAAGAAATGGCATTAACACCTCCTCAAACAAATGGTTTTCAGTACCACTTGCCTTTGGCCTCTTCCAGTCCACCCGAGGTTGTTCCCTGGCATCATTGTTCTTCCACTGTTGCATGATCCTAGCTGGGATGGTGTCTGTGTAATTCACCAACTGGAATCCGGTCACATTTGCTCCACTTTCTTTGAATTTCCCCAGGTCAATATCCATAAAGCCCTAAGGAAAACAAAGAAAAAAAAAAAGCAACAGCTATAACAAAAGTGATGAATGAACACATATTAACATAAGCAGTAAACTTTTATAACACAATTTTTACCAATACTGATGAAAAATGCAATAATCTAAATATCCCAGACCAAAAGTTGTTCTACACCTCAAGTACTATGAAAAATTCTTTGATCATTAATAATTTTTACAATGTTTTTTTTAGAGAACTATAGTGGAATTTAAAAATAATTTAACACATTTGAAATACATAACTTTCCAAAGGAGTTTTCAAATAATTACAGACTAATAAAGAAAAGGGTGAGAAGCAAATAAGAGAATGAGAGCTATGAAAATGACATGGATGAGGAAAATGCCTATTTCTCTAATTATAAATATAAGTAGAAATATAAAAAAATTCATTGTTCTTTGTGCAAGCAAAAATAATGTGATTTGCCCAAACAGAATCTTCTACAATTTGTTGGCAGGGCTCCAACAAATCCACCCTCATTCAAATCAAAAGTCTCTAGACACATCTCAGAGAAAAGTAAGTTGATTTATTAGGAGTGGCCATGTTGGCATAAGCTGGATGCAGCCCCTGATACTAAATTACATTATACATTTCTCCCTTGACCCTGGTCTCCCCCTCCCCCCTAGATGGAACTTCTCCAATGGGACACTTCCATCTCCAATAGTCATCCATCATGCTCTCCAATAGTCTTCTTATGCTCCGACAACTTTGAGCTACCAGGGGTGATTATCTAAGCATTTAAGGAATGCCTTGTTTTCCCCCACTCCCCTTTTCTGGCAGATAAAAAGACCAAAGGAGTATCTTTTTAGTTGACAATAGTATAACTTTCCTAGATATTTGGAAAAAAAATAATAAAGAAAAATATTCACCAAGGTGTGTAAGGGAGGATATTTATATTGGGATAGTTACATAAGCAATTACAACATGGGAGAGCAGGTCAATTTTGCTTCACGTCTCACCAGTTTTTGATACTATCAACCATGGTATTCTTCTGGAGTAACTTCAGGGATTGGGAGTGGGGAGCTTTGTGCTATCCTGATTCACTTCCTTTCTTGTGGCTGCTCTCAGTTGGTGTTAATACCGTCAGAGACAAGAGATGCCACTGCTTTGCATTGTCCCACAGGGCCTGTTAGTCTCTGCTTCTATTCAACATTT
This sequence comes from Laticauda laticaudata, assembly GCA_004320025.1. Lineage (NCBI taxonomy): Eukaryota > Metazoa > Chordata > Lepidosauria > Squamata > Elapidae > Laticauda > Laticauda laticaudata. The sequence continues at coordinate 5,608 of BHFT01054916.1, forward strand.
AAATGAAGCCATTGGTTGAGATCAACCATCACCATGGACTAAGACATCATCAATATGCTGATGATACTCAGCTATATATTTCAGTCTATGGTGAGTAGTGATACTGTAACCTCCCTCTCACAGTACCTGGACAATGGGATGAAACTGAACCCTGACAAGGCCGAGTGGTTCTGGGTCTGGGGTTCTTTGGTCCATGGAAATTGCCACCTTTGGTCTTGGATGTGGTGTCACTGTCCCAAACAATACCAGTGTGTAATCTGGGGGTTCCCCTGGACTTGTGACTTCTGTGAAAAGTAGTTGTGGCCAGGAAAGTATTTGCTGAATTGTGGGTTGTGCACCAGTTATGCCCTTTCCTGGACCAACAATTCTACTCACCTCCCATCTTGACTATTGCAATGTGTTGTACCTGGGGCTATCCTTGAAAAGCATCCAGAAGCTCCAGTTAGTGCAGTTAATGCAATACAGTTGCATACATGGTTTTGTGCAGACCTCAGTATCCTTTCCTGCAGGAGCTGCACTGGTTGCTGATTTGCTTCTGGATGCAATTCAAGGTGCTGGTTGTCATCTTTAAAGCCCTTTATGGCTTGGGACCAAGTTATCTAAGGAACCATTTCTTGCTGTTCACATCCATCTGACCCACTAGAACAGGGAAGCAAAGAACGTTGTGAGTCCCCATCCACTATGGAGGTATATCTTGCAGGTTATCTTGGGGTGGGGTGGAAGAGGTTAGGGATTATTTTACTTTTTTTATTTTTTTATCATTTTTATTTCATTTATATCGTGTTTTTATTTCCTATAAGCTGCCTTGAGTCATCATGAGCAACTAGACGGCAATATTAAATTTCCAAACAAACAAACAAATAAAAAATATTAAATAGATTTAAATTTGATTTAGGCCAATCTGCATATCACTAATTCTAAAGCCAGTGCTTTGGGGTTTTCAACTTTTGAAGTGATGCAATGGAACAAAACTGGTTGTGGAGAAGTAGGAATAATAGAGTAAATGAGACATGGCTGTGTAGAGGCATCTGTTCGATATAGTACATTTTTATCCTGCCACATTCCACAAGGATTTGAGTGTATTCCAAGTGTATAAGCCAATGGAGCCAAGACAGAGTGACAACAGCAGTTTTCATCCCTGAGGAGTAGCAAGCCTGGTTTTAGTAATTAGCTTCAGAAGTAAATTGGCAAGAGGAGAGGAAACCAGGCATTTAGACCCAAAGATATTCACATTTCTGATGATTCATGAACTAATGGAGCTGCACACAGTTTTGGGACACTCTGAATTATTTATACTGTTTTGAACAGAACTCAAACCTAATCTATGCTATCTTTCAACCAGGGTAGAGTTGAATATGTTTCAAGCCTTTACTGCCAAAGAAAAAGGAAAAAGTGAAATGGTGACTTGAATTTCAACATGAGAAGGAAAATAGGCCCATTAGTCAGAACACATTTTCCTTACAGCTGCTTGAATAATGAAAAAAAAGTATTGCTGGGAATTATTTAACAGACAATCTACCGTTCCAAATGAATATAACACAGGAATATCCATCTGAACTAAACTCTTATGCCCTCAGTCAACTGATAAAAAATGGACATATTTCCTCAAGTTATAGATCATGAAACAAAAATTTTATAAAATCGTATGTGGAGGTACAGATTAAGCTTACTTTCCCCAATACAATGGTCTCTGGTAGAACTGAAACTTTAACCCCCCTAAAATGCCCAATCAGAGTTGGTCATGCAAATCAGGATTGTAGCAGTTATACTATCATCCCAACATATCTAATAATTCACATATTAAAAATGGGCTCAACTGAACTGTTTAGAAATTTCCCTCTGAACTCATTGTTTATAGTCTTGAGGCAGCTGCATCTCTTTCAGGCGCTTTCTCAATTTTTCTGAACTTGTGTGTATGTTGGACGTCATTTCCTGGTTTTCTGTACATCCAAAAACATTAAAAGAAGGCTTCAATATGATCCAACTGCTTTGATGATCTGAACGGTGCATTTCACAAGACATTTCACAAGCCAACTTTCTGAATGGTTTGCATTGCCATAATGGAAAGTTTTATTTCAAATATTCAGATCATAAGTATTGTAAGACTGTAAAGGTCTTTATCAGCACCTTGAACTTGCTTTTGGAAATATAAAAATGACTCATGGAATTGTTTGCAGAAGCAGAAAATTGTGTTCATTACAATCAGTCCTGATATCAGTCCAGCCACACTATTTTAGACTAAGTCTTCAGATATGTTTCAAGGAAGAGGCACAATATGTGTGTATGAGAGTACTGTGGAAATGACCTTGGGAGACAAGAGAAAGAGCTGCAGACTGGAAAATCATCATGTAAAAGATATCTCAGTCCACAGAAGAGAAAAGGCATGGAAACCTTCCCTAGTTAAGGGCCACAGAAAAACTCCACCCCACTGCTTCCCAAAACTTGTGGTCCATATAGAACTGGAACTATTGCAACACTGAGCTTTTAGCTCCCCTCCTAGAATACTGCTTTGTTTGTGCAACTTTATTTTTCCTTTTTGGGGGAGGTGGGGGATACATTATAATAGATTCAGAGTTTGATAGATAATTGTCCTAGAATGAAAAAATAATGTTGGACGGAAGGAATCTCAGATGGCACCACAAGCTACATTGCTTAGGGGGAATAAGCCATGATAAAAACCATTCATAACATCATTCAATTGGAAAAGGCTGCAAAGGTAATCTAGACCAGAGTTTATTTACTTATTGGGTTTGTCAACTGCTTACAAGATAATAGATATAAGTAAAAACATAGTTATGAATACATGGATATAGATAAGAAAAATAAAAAAAAATAAAAGAAACAATAGGACAGGGATGGTAGGCACATTGGTGTACTTATGAACGCTCTCTACAGACCTCTTAGGAAAGAATGAGGTCAATAGTAGTCAGTCTAAGGTTAACATTTTTGGGGTTTGGGGAAGAAACCACAGAGTCAGGTAGACTATTCCAGACATTGACCACTCTGTTGCTGAAGTTGTATTTCCTGCAGTCAAGTTTGGTGCTATTAACCTTCAGTATGTATCTATTGTTTGCTCTTGTAATGTTATGGTTGAAGCTGAAGTATTCATTGACAGGTAGGACATTGCAATGCATGATTTTATATACTATACTTAGATCGGACCGAAGGTGGCATACTTCTAGATTTTCTAGGTCTAGATTNGTCTAGCAAATGTTTTGTATGCTCTAGTTATTAGTGTAATATTATCAGAGAAAAAGCTACATAAGATTAGGTTAACATCTCTTAATGTCTTTTTGGCTATGTAGTTACAGTGGGCTTTGGCACTTAGATCATTACAGATGAGAACTCCAAGGTCCTTGACAGAGTTTGGATCATCAGCAAGGTCTTGACTATTCAGCTTGTATTGTATTTTCTGATTATTTTGCTAATATGTAAGAAAGTGCATTTATTTGTTGATATTTGAAGTTGCCATTTGTTTGACCATTCTGATACATAGTCAAAGTTTTTTTGAAGGGTAGCAATATTGTCTGTGGTGTTGAATAGCTTTATATCATCAGCGAACAGAACGCAGTTGCTCTTGATATGATCATAGAGATCATTTATGTAGAGTATGAAAAGAGTTGGTCCTAGAATACTGCCTTGGGGGACACCACTGTTGTCAGGATTTTATTTTCTGTATATTATTTTCTTAATTCTGGCAACTTTAAGATCTGCGGACTTCAATTCCCAGAATTCCCAAGTACCAATAGATGTGTTTTACCTTTCAATTTATGGTTAATCTAGATTTGATATCAAAGTGTATTTTTGCTTTTAGAATGCAGCATCCATTGGGAGAATAGGGCGTTTAGAGAACAGCCTTGAGGAAGAAAATAGATAGCAGATAATAATAAATAGGTGAGAAATGTAAACTTGCTCCTTTTCCTGCTGTGGTGTTGAAGACAATCACTTCTCAAAGGTATAATTAAGATAAAATGCCCATCAGCACCAATGGGGTTTCAGAGGAGGAATAAATGTGTTAATGGTGCTCCAGTTTTCATCTCAACCCCTTTTGCAACAATGTGAATGGTTAAAGACATTCATTTAAAGTCATGTCTAGTTTAGCCCTAAGCTATGCAAATTTGCAGGTCATACTTTTAGTTTCATACACAAGCCAACTGTACTTGACAGGAATCATACTTCTATTTATACAAGTGAAAAATCAAGCCAGAAGTTAGTAAACTATAATCAATGCCAACCAAAAAATGTTAGAAAAACAGTTAAGTTTTGACAGCTTCTATATTATGACTTATTTATAAACCATGAGTGAAACCCTAAACTATGCCCAGCTTAGATATAAGGAGAATGTATGATTAATTATGATTTTCTAACAGGTTTGCTAACTTATATGCAAATCAAATATGTTGAGGAGCATGCAGGTCATTCTGATTTGTTAAATTTGAATAGAATTATTTTTACATTATTATTACCTCGCCTAGATTAGAAACTGAACTACTCCCATCCTTTTTCCTAGATGTGAGTGAGAATTCACTGTTGTGTACAGGAGAAAAATAGCAAATAACAGGTACAAAGAAGAGTGAGTGTAAAAGGACAGCTTCTTAAATTCTAGGAGAGTCTATTTATAAATAGCATGATTAAGTGTTTTCTGATTTGTTTTGTTTGACCTCTTTTTTTCTTGTTAGTTCTATTAATTGTTTGCCTTAAAGGTAATGATTTTTTTTTCATTTTTTGCTAATATGATTCCTAATCAACTGGAGCCCAAGGGATAGAATGGGCTATAAATTGAAGTAAAAAAATGTGAAACTGCCCATTGGATAACATGCAAGCTAGCTTTTAAAAAAAATAAACTGGTCATAAAACCAGCTAGGTGGCAAAACTAAGCAATAGCAATTGCAAATATATTCCCATTAGCATTAAAATTCCCCTACAGCTTCAAAAGTGGGCCATTAAATTTAAAAACAAAAAGCAAGCAGTTAATATAATCTGGTAGCATTAACTCAGCAGAGCAGAGCCACATTCCCTGGGCAACGCTGAATAAGTGAGGTTGGAAAGGTACATTTAAAATATACATAATTAGAAATCTATCTTTCCATTTGAAATATTGTAATCTATTTCTGTGCTCTTTCACTATTTATGAAACAATTTAACTGTAAGTTACTGAAACTAAAAGTTAAAGATAAATGGATAATAGAATAGTTTCAATAGAAGAAAAATCAAATTAGACTAAAACTATTTTTTTTTAATTGATGAAAAAATATTACTGCAAAAACAGGTTCCAAAGTGACATTCCCCAGACAGCAGTCCATGAAAATGTTTAGCAAGGTAGAAACTAAACTAAACAATGTCACTTATTATATTTCTATCCATTAGTATTTGCCTCAATTAGTGGTGTGGTGGTCTAATGATGGAGATGCTTGCCTCCCAGTTCGAGATTTCAACCCTAGGTAGGAGCAGTTGTTTCTCTTCTAAGGCTCAAAGAAAAAAAAAATCTTCTGCAAACTCCATGTAGGCATCAGGAAGAGCATTCAGCCAGCAAATGCTCATCCCAACTCTACCCTAAGTTAAGGGGCTACAGGGTCATAAAAGGAATTTTAATGTATGCCTCAATTAATTAGGCTGGGCTCCTACAATGTCTACTTGAACCTTGGCAGTTTTCTCCAGGACCCACAAATCTAATCTGTGAACATGAGCACTGTAAGACAGGAATCTATTCCACCAGTTTTGCCCAATGAGACAGTCGGTTTATCTTTTCCATTTCAGTTCCATACATTGTATTCTAAAAGGTACATTGCTCAAGTAATCTGTCTCATATGGATATTTTTTCAAGATCAGCTACATGATGTCCTTCAAAATCCAGGAAAGATGCCAGGGAGCTTCTACATACACTTTGTCTTTGCACTATGTCATTTGAACTGCCCTGAGCAAGTAAGTCCTGAACTGGAGAATGTATAAGGATGCTCCATATTTTCTCCTTCTGCATCTGCATCTGCATGGATAGGCTGCCTACTACTTCGAAAGGGCACCATCTTCAGTGTATATCATCTGCTGATCCACCTGGTGGGCTTCATTCCAACCTACACAGATGCTGTCATGTCACTTGGCAGTGGCTGCTGCTTTGTACTGAGTTTGCCAGCCATGAAAAACTGGACCATTTTTTAAAAACCAGGTTTGGTAATGATATGCTAGGGATTCCTTTGCTTAAAAAAAAATTGATGAAATTGTTAAAGATTCTGTCAAATTTTTCCTTCTAACCTAAGTGACGAAAAGCCTCCCTATCAACCACCCCAAGTAGGTTTAACAGAAGAACAGAAAATGGAACAGCTTTGAGAATGGATAAAATTGACAAGAATCCTGCTAGGTTTCCAATTCCAGTCCATGTGACAAGAAGAAGACCCGTGGTGGGGTTTAATTTTTTTTACCCCTGGTTCTGTGGGCATCACTTGGTGTGTGCACTTTGCTCACGCATGCACCAAATACACGCTTTGCGAGCACGCAGTGGGCTTGTTACTGACCTTCTCTTGCAATCCTGACTCTCCATGTGTTAAACAGCTGACACACAAAGCAGCTGAACTTCAAAACCAGGAAATAAAGGTCAGAATAGAGCCAGGGCAGGCAGGTGGGCCCAGCACAGAGACGGCATTCAGCAGGTTCTGACCAGTTCTGGAGAACTGGTAGCAGAGATTTCGAGTAGTTCTGAGAACTGGCAAATACCACCTCTGACTGGAGATTTTACAGTATCCTTTGTTAGGAATGTAAGTCACCTAACAGCTATTTGGGTTGGACAAAATATAAACCAGGATATACATTTTAGGACTGTCTCTTTAAGAGAATCATAAAAGTGTAATTGGGTGTGGTTTCTCAAACGGCCATAAGATGGAGCCAGAAACCT
>BHFT01054918.1:0-35766 GCA_004320025.1 Laticauda laticaudata
CAGTTTGATTTCACAGAAGTGTGATTGACTTGAAGTTACATTGTGTTGTTTAAGTGTTCCCTTTATTTTTTTGAGCAATGTATATTTAGAATATGGAAAAAATATATTACTCATTTTGAAAAGCTGCAATGAAAATGAAACATTAAGAAAGATAGTAAAAAAACAGGCCTGCATATTATTTTAATTTTATTCTTAGCTTTCCTAGTGAGCTTGTTGGAAAACAATGCATTTATCATAGTTTTATTCTGATTTCAACCATGTTTTTGGAATACATTATTGATTAAATTTAATTCTTAATCTTATTTACTTGTGGACTTCCAATTGCATAAACTTAATTTTCTTTAAAAGCAAGATCATAAATATGTGATCAAGGGGCCAAACAAATATTGTTTGGTAAGGGGTATTGGGGCCTACTTCATACTTAATCACTCAATCAAAGAGTTATTAAGATAGTCCAGTCCAATCAATAGAAAGGAAAGCAGACGCTAATATAAACTGCACTTAGTTAAGTACTGTATTTTGAATACAAAAAAATTGAATACAAAATATATATGCTTATCTCTCCCCAAACCATACTTCCTATTGTGTCTTTATTTGGAAGTAGTTGCTATTGCATATGTTCTACTATAAATTTACTGCTATCTCAACTGATTTGGTATTTGTATGCTGCAGCTGCCTTCACAATGATTGGAACTTCCAGTCATTTATCGGATAAATGTTCACAGTTTGCTATTCCATCGCTCTGCCATTATGCTTTCCCATATTGTGATGAGACTTCTTCCGTTGCAAAACCACGAGATCTGTGCCGGGATGAGTGCGAGATTCTGGAAAACGTGCTTTGCCAAACTGAATACATATTTGCAAGATCCAATCCTATGATTTTGATGCGGTTGAAGCTGCCGAATTGTGAAGATCTTCCCCAGCCTGATAGTCCTGAAGCTATCAACTGCATCCGTATTGGCATCCCTATGGCAGATCCAATCAATAAAAGTAAGTGGCAGTTCCATTGCCTTGTATGTGAGATATCCCTAAAACAGATCAAGGGCACAGTTGACAGAGTCAAAGTCTGAATATTACAGCCAATATCTTTCACTAAGCAGATTTAATTTATCAGAGATATTGTTAGAAGAGAAATAAATATGAGCACCACCTTTATGCCTATTGGAGTAAAATCTGCAGGGACTCATTGTTAGAAGAAAGCTTTTAATATTTTAAATCAGCAGTTATTTTTACATTATTCTGTTCTATTTAATGTCTGGTATATCATGATTTGTTCATGAAAATATCTTCTAGCTATTCCATTAAAATATACACTAGTGCCGTTATTTTGTAAGGGAGATATATGACATAAGCATTTAATAAAAAAATAAAATTGTTACTATTTAGTATGGCAGTTCCAAGTTGTGTTAACTGACCTTGATATTGAGTGAAGTTTATGTTAGCTAACAAATATGTTAAACAAAAATAATGTCAAGTGGCTTATTTCTAAAACAGCTTAATAAATACTAAGTTTCATAATTTGTCCTGCCAAGATAAGGGATTAGTTTCAAGATTTTGAGGAAGCTTTGAGTTCTTTTGCATATTTCTTAAACTATTTTAAAAGAAGTGTGTAAGTTTTAAAAAGAGTATTGTTACATCTCTGTATATAAGACTGAATTAATTTTCAAGTCATAAACAAGAAGAAAGAAAAGAAATTCATCCAGAGAGAACATTTAATATTGTACAACTTGTCGTAGATGCAATTTCCATTCCCTACCAGTTATTTAGAACTGAGTAGTGAAACATTTTTAAGGGGGTGAAAAAAATCAAGAAAATCCAGTTGCCTTTTGAAAGGGCGGGAAAAACATTTTGGGACAACAATGACCTGGATGATTGAGAATCTCCATAGACATGTGTTCTTTTAATGCATCACAGAAAAATGATCTTTCTGTTGCAGATCACAAATGTTTCAACAGCACAGGAATGGACTATCGGGGGACCATCAGTGTAACAAAATCTGGGCGACAGTGCCAGCCATGGAACTCCCAGTATCCCCACACTCACACATTCACTGCTGTCAGGTACCCAGAGCTGAATGGAGGCCATTCCTATTGCCGAAACCCAGGCAATCAGAAAGAGGCACCCTGGTGCTTCACCTTAGATGAAAATCTCAAGTCAGAACTTTGTGACATCCCTGTCTGTGGTAAATATAATGAACTCTTTTTATGAAAATGAAATGAGATTGTTTGTTGTGTTTTGCAGTCCACTGCAGTTCAAGAGCCAAACTATGTGGCACATTCATCACATGTTTATAGAATTGACTTACCCCGACCATTTTAATTTGGAATACAAGTGCAGCTGCAGAATTTATATACAATCCCTGTTTATGGACCAAATTGAGCCTCTTGGTGGTCTGTTTGGTGGCTACTTGCCATTTAAGGGATGGGATGTGTTTTCTAATGGCCTCACTTGGCAGGAGGGTAAAAGGCCAACAGAAACAAAAAATCTGAAAACCAGCAGGGGCCCGTAATCCAGATCTGGAGCATGTGCAGATCTAAAACTTTTCCCCCAAAACAAAATTCTTCAGCTCAGCATGCTTATTTGAACAAATGACTATTGTGTGAAACATGACTCTAAATAATCATTATTTTGTCTGAAATGTTATTGAGAGCCTCTTATTAAGTGGTTAGAAAAATGCCAGCAAGATTTTTGGAAAAATGACAGCAATACTTCCCAAGCGCTTCCTGGTAGCCGTGCAGAAGCAACAATGTAAAATGTTTTTAGGGAGTCAGAGAAGCTGTCTAATTAGTTCAGAGGAAGAGTGTTTGATGATTAAAAAAATTAGCATAAACTAAATATTTCCATTGAGCCAAGCTAAGAAGATAAAGCCTTTAAAAAAAAAGGGGTGGGTGGGTGGGTGGGACTAATCATTGAAGTAAGATACCATTTTTGAAACAATCATTTCTTGAATAAACCGGAATTGTATAGTGTCATATAAGTGATTAGCCACAGTTTAAAAAAGTGAACATGGGTTCCAATAACATGCTTCAGTATCTAAAAATGACCATTAGATGGCAACATAGAGATAGAGAAAAGTTTTTAGCTGCCATCTTGTGGAATCAATAATTTTGCAAACTTGACAGATCTAAGAAACAAGGGTTTTTTCTTGCAGATCACGATTATGAACCAAAGTGAAATCATAAACTATAAAATTTAGTTTGTAGAACAACTTAAGCTAAATTGGAAAAATGTTATTCAACCAACCAGGAAGCAAAATAATTACAGAGATCAAGGAGCATTAAAAGCTTGCAAGTAAAACACTGCTAAAATATCAAGATTCTTACTTTATAAGAAAAGGGTTTTGGACATCTTGCCTTGCTTTTGGTATTGACCTCGTCTTACATCTTCCATTTGCCCAATTAGAAAGAACTAAAAAGGTGAAATGCACATTTTGCTGCCAACAATTCAATATCTGACTTATTCTCATTGGTAAAGATGCATGCAGCAATTGTGATGTTCTTCTGTTGCTTGTGTCTTTCATCACTGTGACATGTGGTTTCTTGTCTTGGAAACTCACATTTCCTGAGATCTCTTGGGAATTCATATCTTCTTTTCCCGTTTTCCTGACTTTGCACATCAAAATATCTTATGTTAGTGCTCAAACTCCCACTCACTGTGTTTAGCAGGGCCTGAACTGTCCAAATGCTCAGGTTGTTGTATGAAATCCCTAAAGCATTTATTATGGCTGCCTGAAGAAAATGCTGCATTTTGAAAGAAATCAGCTGTTAGCAATCTAGAAGGAACAGGAGTCCCCAGAGGGTTAATTTCTTGCAAAATCAACAATGAAGACAACTACTGAATTTATTAAGAAAAGGATTAAATAAATGGACAGTTCTGTTTTGAAAACAGAATAGCAGATCTTCCCAGGAAGAATGGAAGGCTCTTAATCTTCAAATTCTGAAACATGTTTTCTTCCAAATTATATGTATTCAAAAATTTAAAAAGAGGAAGGTCACTTTTGTTCCTAACACAATAAGCTTGTGCATGTGCAACCTTGATTGTGCATGTAGAAAACCCCACTCTTCCTTAGTGTGTGGAAACTGGGACCAGTTTTGGAGACCATTCCTTTTCTCTCATAAAGACTTTTAAAACAATATGCTCTAGTATCTAAAGATATCCATAATAGCAATAGCACATCGACTTATATACCTCTTCATAGTGCTTCACAGCCCTCTCTAAGTGGTTTACAGAGTCAGCATATTGTCCCCAACAATCTGGGTGCAACCTTTTACTGACCTCAGAAGGATGGAAGGCTGAGTCAACTTTGAGCCTGTCAGGATCGAACTGCTGGCAGTTGGTGGAGTTGGTCTGCAATACTGTAATGCATTCTGAATGTGTCTACCTGAAGTCTGAATAGTCCTTTTAATCAATTTTAGGCAGGGAAGCTGGAGACTGTGAGTTCTAGTCTCCCTTAGCCATGAAAGTCAGCTTGTGTGACTTTGGGCCAGTCCCTTTCATCCCACCCCCATCTCACAGGTTTATTGTTTGGGGGTGAGGGAATAGGAGGAAGAAGGTGTGTTGGATATATTTGCCACCTTGAGTTATTTATAAAAACAATAAAGGCAGTATGCATATAGATTAAATAAATAAAGTTGAAAAGGCAGGAAATAAGAAAAATACATAAAATACTTACAAATATAACAAAAATTATCACTTAGGAAGTAAACATGACAAAATGATTCCGAATCATCTGACTTTGAGAATTGGTGGTTGGTGGTGGGGTGGGGAATAAAAGACTAAAATGCTGGTTTTGGGTTGCAGCTCCATATGTAAGAATACAATAAAGAGAAAAAGATTTGAGGATTAAGTTGCATTTGATATTTAGCAATGAAATTCTGCCTGAAGATGTGTGATGTAATGCAGAGCCCACCTTCAGGTTCTTAAAATAATAGTAACTGTTGGCTCTTTCTGTTGTACTATCATTTTCCATGAAGTTTTTACCTGAAGGATCTGAAAAATTCCACCAAATTTGGTTCTTTGAAGATATTTGTTGGCAAATTTCCAGTATAAGAATTTTTTTTTTACAAAATTCACTCTTCAAGGAAGAGCTTTACAGGCAGCCAGCCATTTATGCATTGGACCATTGGCATTGTGGTTAAACATTTTTGTAATGTTACATAAATCCACACTATGCAAAGAAAGCTGATTTTAGTGTTGCAAAACTATCATTGACCTTTAGACAAACATTAATAGAAAACTGTTATTATATAATGCCCAAGGATTCATGTTTTTGTCACATGTAAAATGGCTGATTGCAAAACAAATACCCACAGTTTGTGGAAATAGATATTGTTTTATTGTTTAAGTTAGAAATAGATATTTCTAACTTATCTCACTTTACACTTAGCAATTCTTTATTATGGAAACATACAACAGTGGCATGTGTCAGATCTTTCAGAGATGCTTAAAAATGTAACAATAAATTCAGAGCTTGTTAGTAATGTTAAAGGTGCTCCTTGAAGTTTATTGCTTGAAGGAGGGGTTGTTGCTGAATAAACGAAGATTTCCCAGTTGAATTTATAGCTACCTGTAGATGTCCATGGATTGATTGATTTAAGTGAGGTCAAATTTGATAACCTAAAGGTCACAAGTGAGAGAACTTCTATTATTGTTTCTGCTGTTACTGCTTGCTCAGGAAATAAAATAAGCATGAAAATATGCAATAGGCTACATATATCTTTATATACAAAAATTCTCTGTTTATAATAATTGCATTTTTTAAAATCCTTCTGCTGTTCTTTCTCTTCCCGTTCCATTTCTTTCCTCTGAATTTAGATCTAAAAGACTCCAAGGAAAAGAATAAAATGGAAATCCTTTATATATTGGTGCCCAGTGTTACAATTCCTCTGGCTATTGCCTTACTGTTTTTCTTCATCTGTATTTGCCGAAATAACCAGAAATCATCTTCTCCACCTGTTCAAAGACAGCCTAAGCACGTCAGAGGACAGAACGTAGAGATGTCTATGCTCAATTCATATAAACCAAAGGTACTGTGAACCAAGTCGGATGAATAAAAATGAGAAACCTTTGTTTTAAGGACCTTAGTTCTTTGGTGGGCTTAGCTCTTTGGGGGCTCTGCCATTCCTAATGATCCATCCGATTTCACCATTTTATGGAAATCATACTTACTGTTGTCTTGTAATGTCAGAAGTTTCTTGGAAATAAAAAAATGCTGTATTTTGATAGATCACAGCTGAGCAAAGAAAACAAATTCTCCAAATTTTGAATACAGAAGGGTTAGGTAGGGCTGTCCAATTTGCTTAGCAAAACCTGACAGGAGCAAAGAAATACAGAAAGCAATTCTGCTGGCTTGTAGTGGAGTTTGGTGGCCCTACTTTAGATTTGCCTCTTCCCCCCCCCCCCNCCCCCCCCCCCCCCATTTGAACCCTATAATTTCCTCGAGTAGACACACATAATTCTATTGTTATGCTGGCATCATAAGCACAACACATTAGAGAGTAATCCCTACTTTAATGTGCACTTCCTACACATTTAGGATTTTTCCCCTAATTATCCTCCTCAGTATCATAAATTGAATCAATTGTAGACATTAATGTAATAGAAGTGACTGATAAAGACAGAGTGCGATAAACTCCCTTTGTACTTGGTTTTCTTTGGCACAATGTCTCCTCTGTTTTGTTTTGTTTTGTTTTTTACACTTCTATGCATCTTGTACACCACCAAGTGACAAATACCTGTCAAACAAAAGCTAAGCAGATTTATAGCTGCTTAACTCCAAATGAACCCCCTTCTGTCAAATTTTATGACTTCATTTTCTTTCAGTTTTCCACCAAGTTGGTTAAAACAGACAGCCCTGCTTGAGGTCAGACAGAGGTCATTTCACTTTCATTACTAAAATATAATTTACAATATGCCAGACCTAAACAAGTTTTAGCCTAAAGGATTTGTATAATATAAACCATCTGCTTTGCAATAATACATCTAATTTCCCACCATCCTGCAGTCAGATAACTGCCTGTTCAAATGTCACTACAACATATTAATTTACACAGTAATTACCTAAAATACATAAAATAATCAGGAAAATTACAATTTATTTTATAGGTCCTACTTACAATTATCCATCCTTCCTTCCTTCCTTCCTTCCTTCCTTCCTTCCTTCCTTCCTTCCTTCCTTCCTTCCTTCCTTCCTTCCTCGTGCATTATAAATGAGATAAGAATGAAGGATCAGCTACATTCCTAAGGGATGTGAGTATTCAGCTCTGCATTCCTAGTAGCTCTGCCACAAATAATTTATTTCCGCCAAAAGAAGCCAATGACTTTAAATAGGGTCACTCAGAAGAATGAAGCCTTGACATTTTCCCCCTTCTCCCCAGCAACTCTGCTATAAGTTGTTGAAAAAGGTAGGGACTGGACTTTCACCTCCCCAGTGGTTTTTCCCTTCTTCAGAAACCTTGTGCAAACAGATAGTCTTCAGTTTATGACCAAATTCGAGACCAGAACTTCCATTGCTAAGTGATGTGGTCATTATGTGACTTTGTTCCTGATTTTATGGTTTTTATTGCGACTGTTGTTAAGCTAATCACTGCTGGCACTAAGCCAATTACCATGGTCATTAAGCAAATCTGGCTTGCCTCATTGCTTTTGCTTGTCGGAAGCCCCCTGAAAAGATCATAAATTGTGATCACATGGCTCTGGAAAACTGCAACCATCATAAATATATGCCAGTTGACTTCCACCCAAATTTTTATCGTGTGACTGCGGGACTCTGCAGTGGTTGTAAGTGCAAGAACTGGTCATCAGTCACTTTTTGTATCACCATAATAACTTTGAATGGTCATTAATTACCTGTAGGCTAAGGAGGAAGGGGGTGGAAGTGCTTCCGATGTTCAAGATTCCATCCAATTCAGCTTTGCCTTTCTTCTGTCCATTTGCTGAGGGGATAGAAAGAAAAAACAGCTACAAAGCACATCTTGAATAGAACCCCCTAACCCAGAAGTTCCCAACCCCCAGGTCTCAGCCCACTACCAGGCCATGACCTATTTGGAATTGGTTGACCAGAGCATGCACACGCAACTCAACTTGTGTGATTGATATTCACACGTGAGCGTGCTGGCCCACCACTTATGCAAGGGGGCTGTGTGTGCACATGTATGCATCCCAACCCGCTGCTTGCATGGCTCAGTTCCCCTCTTTCCCCCCCAGCCAGGCCACCAAGCCACACATGTTGGTGACCGCTGCCCTAGTCCACTTTCTTTCCTATTAAGATAAGGAGATCATGTGCATTTGGGAATGGATTGTGTATGGCTGGGGGCAAGGTGTTGACTCATAGTTTTAGATGTATTTGAGGTCAGCATATATCCACACAAATTGGCAATCCAAGCTACTGATGAACAACTATACATTCCCCACAGCTAAGAAAAATATGCTTACCCAAGATAATACTTTCCTTGAACATTTTGCCTGTCAAATTGAAGCTTATATAACAGATTGTGAAGTTTTCACCACAAACATCATAGTTTGCTTTTTCAGTGTCTTCCAGTACGATCATATCTAAGACCATTGAAAGGCCATTCATCTGATTCAAAACTATATTCATGTATTTTCTTCTTTCTAACAGAGCAAAGCCAAAGAGCTCCCTCTTTCCGCCGTCCGATTTATGGAAGAGTTGGGTGAATGTGCTTTTGGGAAAATCTATAAGGGACACCTTTATTTACCAGGAATGGACCATGCTCAGCTGGTTGCAATAAAGACCCTTAAGGACTGTAATAATCCACAGCAGTGGGCAGAATTCCAGCAAGAAGCTTCACTGATGGCCGAATTACATCACCCAAACATCGTTTGCCTTCTTGGGATTGTGACACAAGAGCAACCAGTCTGTATGCTTTTTGAATATATGAACCAAGGCGACCTCCATGAATTTCTTATTATGCGATCTCCACATTCAGATGTTGGATGTAGCAGTGATGAGGATGGTACGGTAAAATCCAGTTTGGACCATGCTGATTTTCTGCACATAGCTGTCCAGATTGCAGCAGGAATGGAATATTTGTCGAGTCATTTTTTTGTCCATAAGGATCTGGCTGCTCGCAATGTTTTAATTGGAGAACAGCTCCATGTGAAGATTTCTGATTTGGGACTGTCAAGAGAAATCTATTCCGCCGATTATTACAGAGTTCAAAATAAGTCCCTCCTGCCCATTCGTTGGATGCCCCCAGAGGCAATTTTATATGGAAAATTCTCTTCTGATTCAGACATCTGGTCCTTTGGTGTTGTCTTGTGGGAGATTTTTAGTTTTGGTCTTCAGCCCTATTATGGATTCAGTAACCAAGAAGTCATTGAGATGGTCAGAAAACGGCAGCTTTTACCCTGCTCTGAAGACTGCCCTCCCAGAATGTACAGCTTGATGTCAGAATGCTGGCATGAGCTGCCATCTAGGAGACCAAAATTCAAAGATATCCATGCCAGACTGCGCTCTTGGGAAGGGATATCAAGTCATACTAGCTCTACGACTCCTTCTGGTGGAAACGCTACCACTCAAACTACATCTCTCAGCGCAAGCCCAGTTAGCAACCTAAGCAATCCCAGGTACCCTAACTACATATTTCCAGCACAAAGTATGCCACAGGGCCAAATAACTGGGTTTCTTGGCCCACCAATACCTCAAAACCAGCGATATATTCCTATTAATGGATATCCGATACCTCCTGGATATGCTGCTTTTCCTGCTGCCCACTACCAACCTGCAGGTCCACCCAGGGTCATTCAGCACTGTCCTCCACCCAAGAGTCGTTCACCAAGCAGCGCCAGTGGATCAACTAGCACCGGTCATGTGACCAGCTTGCCTTCTTCAGGATCCAATCAGGATGCCAATATCCCCTTACTGTCCCATATGTCAGTGCCAAATCATCCAAGTGGGATTAGTATAACTGTTTTTGGAAATAAGACTCAAAAACCCTACAAAATTGACTCCAAACAGCCATCTTTAGATTCTAGTATTCATGGGCATAATGAAACTGTGATTTCAGCAGAGATGTAATAAGTAAGGGAGAGCTTTGTAAATGAATTTATTTACAATATGAATAGAGGGTTTTAGAGATTTAAATTCAAATATTTTATTGGAGATTTTTTTCCAGCTGTAAAAAGAGGTGTTTGCAATAAGTATCTTCTGTGAAGTTCTTAACAGGAAGTGCCATTCAAAAAATTTTTTAAATATACTAACACTCAACACTGTGGCTGCAAATTTATTTTACAAATAGTAAAGAGCAAAAGTATTTCTATGTTTTTAAGAAACATATTTAATCATGGTTTTTTTAAGTGAAATGTTTTCTGTCTCAGCAGTCTGACTATTCTGAACACATGGTGATGAAATGTTAGGAAAATTAATTATACTTCTGTTGGATGAAAAATTCACTATTGGTCTGACATTATACCCAAATGCATATTCCAGAACAGTGTTTCTCAACCTCAGCTGCTCCCAGAATTCTCTAGCCAGCATATCCACACATCTTAAAACTTGCTGAGGTTGAATAATCTTGAATCTGACTACTACAAAACATACTGCTGAATTCATACAATATACTAAACAGTGGTGGGATTAAAAAATTTTTACTAACGGTTCTATGGGTATGGTTTGGTGGGTGAGGCAGGGCAAGGATACTGTAAAATCCCCATTCCCTCCCCACACCACTAACCTGCTTTCCAGCTCCGTTCTCCTGTGCAGGGCAACCAAAAAAGACCCAGCGGATCAACTGGGACTCAGGAGACAGAGATTAGATGGGGCAGGGCCAGTCAGAGGTGGTATTTGATGGGTCTCTGAACTACTCAAAATTTCTGCTGCCGGTTCTCCAGAACTGGTTAGAACCTGCTGAATACCACCTCTGATACTGAACTAAATTTGTGAAGTGTTTCTTGATTAATCCACAGTTACCTGGGTTCACACAAAATATTAAGACATAAGCTAGGATTTACAAACCACAAGCTAGAGTTCAAAAATACTTCATATACTTATTTGGTGTGTTGTCCAAACTAAGCCATTGGTAGAATTCACATTGTGATAAACCACCATAGGTTTGTTATTTTTGACTTAGACATTGAGGTTTCTCAATGCCAAGGCTTAGCATTATGTTTGAATTAGATCACTGAAGTTTGTTTAACAAATTAAACTAGCAGTGTTTGAAGGCTGCCAGTGACTTGTTTCACATACTAAACCATTATGTGGTTTACATTGGCTTACAAATAGCTCTTGAGTTGCAATCGCTCATTCAATAGCCAATCAAATATGTGACAACTCTGAACAAAGGAGACTTACAATGTGTCCTTAGAACTCTGGCCATTGCAGCACCCCTCCAATCACATTATTGCAATTTCCAATATTCCCTGCCAGTTTCTCCATAAGCAAAGTCAGTGGGAAAGCCAGCAGGAAGTCAGACGTTGCAGTCTTATGAGGCCCTCACTTACTTATGAGGCCCTTACCACATGATCCTCACTTAACAATGGCAACTGGGACTGTCACTAAATGATGCAGTCACATGACATCATGCTTTATGACAACCTCACTTAATAATGGCAATTTCAGTCCCTTGTAACCCAAGGACAACATGTCTTCTGTATTTGAATCCAGGCACTATATTGTGTAAATCAGGGGTGTCAAACTCAAGGCCCAGAGCCAGATCTGGCCAGCAGGGCTGTCCTGGAAACAGTGAAGGACCAGCCTGCATTGCCTCTGCCAGTGAAAATGGAGTCTGCTGTCCTCCTGAGCTCCATTTTTGCTTTGCAAGAGGCTGTCGCAGCAAAAATGCATTTTTGTTGACAGAGCGCTTAGGCCATCACAGGCACCCTCAACATGAGTGACCTTGAGCTGGCCGTGCCCACCTTGGGCACGCCCACACCAGCCCCCCAAAGTCAAACACAACCCTGATGCAGTTCTCAGTGAAATCAAGTTTGACACCCCTGGTATAAATCATGTTTTTAATATTGGATTGACATTCCCCAAATTGAACCTTTTTCAACAGACCATGATTAATGAAATCATAATTCAGTAGGATAGCTAATTAGGGCCAATGTCAAGTATCATTTTTATCCCATGCTTTGATACTTATGGAACATTCATCTGATTTGTGTTTTTTCTTCTAGGCATCCATATTAGAAATTAAAATGATATGCAATATCAAATATTTATTCAAGCTATAATGTATTTTTAAGGTTTTTTTTCCCAACAATTTGTAGTCACTAGTTTGTGATTTTTGGACATATGATCTGTGAATCTAGTCATCCTGTTTGCCCTTGTTAGATAAATTATTTTCAGAAAACAGTCTCTAATGATAAATTACAACCATGTATAAAACTCAAAATGAATAATTTTGTATTAAGAAATGTGTTCATAGCAGAGTAAAGCAAAGAATACATTTTTTAAAAAACCTTCATGAAACCACATACATTAAATGAATGAAAAATATATTTGTCAATTTTATATCTGTAGTTGCAATAGAATTTTGTATCCTTTTGTTGCTATGCAACCCTTTAATTAAATATTTCAATTCTTTTTATAATAAACAGACAATCAGTTTTCCCGTAATATTTATTATTTCAATTCAATCAGTAGCTTTTCTAGAGTTATCCCTAAAATTCTACATTCCGTTAGATGTACACAATAATTTTCTAGAAATTGCCTGTAATTTTTGTATGTCATTTCAAATAATGTGAATTAGAATTATTTTTTACTGGAAAATATGGCCTTTGTGTTATTGAAATTTATGCAAATATAAACTATCAAAATAATTTGAAACCACTGTAAAATTGTATAAATAACAGCTTCTCATAAGTTTTTAAAATTTGAATAGATTTTGAATGGATTATGTCCACGATCTTTCCGACACTTGACGTAATTTTCTTCTTTTTGCACAAAAATGTTTTTGTATAGCAGAATTTAAAATACATCTTGCTTTTCATTTTTTTGGTTTATTTCTCTTTTTTTCATTAATGAAGATATCTTGAAATATAAAGTGACTTGAGGAACCGTTTTGATTTTATTTGGTTATTTTCACTGCATGCATTTATTTACTGTATTACTTTATGGATTGTTTTCATTAAGATTATTGCACTAAAGCATGTGTAATAAGGCATGACTATTTTATACAGACATTAATTGCATTTTTGTATCTTGGACACTAATATTAAACATTGATTATTTTAAACCACTGGTTTTGAAAACATGGCTAAGATAAAGATAGAAGAATATCTTGGGGAACATAATGTAATAATCATGCAGAGAAGCTCATTTAAGGAAACAATATCTTTCTCACCATCTGCTTCCTTTAAATATCACATAAGAAAATTGTTTATTGATTACTCTTAATTCAAAAAAATACTTTCTTAATAAGCATATCATTTTACATTTCAAAATGCTACATATGAAAAAATAATGCCAAAAACAATGGATACAAAAGCTTCAAAATGAAAAATAAAAAAGATTTTGCTATTTAAAACCATCAATCCCCGTGGGAGACAAGAAGATATAGAACAGAAACTTTGATATGGATGCTACTTAGTAATTTGTCCCCTGTTCTTACCAGTAGGTCTAAAACCAGTGGGCTGCCACTGGTGGGCCGTGAGAAAATTTTGGTGGACCACAGAGAAATCTCACCCCCAGAGCACCCCCACAAAGCAATTAATTCAGGCTGCACAGAAACACAAGGCTGCGCTGCCCACATGGCTCACGGGAACCCTCCCCACCTATTCACTCCTTACCCTGTAAACTTGCCTGCTAAATTGCTATTTTTCCTTTTTCCAACCATCATCTGTTCTGCTGTGCTGGGAGATTTCGATTTGCTGGGAAGTAGGAAATGATTGGATTTCTTGCTTTCTAGCTAGTCTTTAGATCTTCGGCTCAGCACAGCCGAACCTCCCTTAGGACTGAAGGTTTGCTTTTTGCAAGCAAATTCAGTGCAGACTCATGGCAAGCAAATTTGAGAGACTGAGCTAGCCGATGGCAGATAGATCACTGAATGATTCTGTGAACAGCCTGCTTTGCCTGATTTGGGTAAAAGTTGCTCTTTTTTAAAAATAAAAAATTCAATATTTACATGCATGGTGTGTTGTGAGTTAATTTTGTGAGCTTGCTTACTAGCAAATTTTGTGAGTTTACTTGCAAGCAAATTTTATGTGACAGACTGAGCTAGCCAATGGCAGATAGATCTCTAAATGAATCTGTGATTCTGTGAGTAACTCAATCTGCCTGCCTGCTTTGCCTGATTTTGGGTAAAAGTTGCTCTTTTTTATTAAAAAAATCAATATTTATATAAATATTTATAATATTTACATACAAACCATGCTCAGCCAGTCACATGACCACCAAGCCACATCCACAAATTAGGTCACGCTGACAGAACCAGTTAGTGGTCACTGGGATCTAAAATTATGAGTTGGGTAATCCCTGAGGTCCAAAAGGTTGGAGACCCCTGGTCTAAAATGTTTGTGGTAATTAATACATGTATAGGAGTTTGTGAAAAACATTGGCCATGAGCTTAGGAAAAAAAAAAAAGAATGCACTCTCACCTCTGGAAAACCCAGATGGTCTCATGGTTATTTTTGAGTTTTCTAACAAATAAAAAGCTTATTAATATTTTTGCATTATCTCACTGAAATAGTCCTGGCATGAAAGTTTGGAAAACTGTACTTAAATATTCTATAAGAGATTTTATACAGGAGAAATGCTGAACAAGCCAACCAGTTGCCTTTCATGAATGAAAACTTTGTCAATAGCAGACATCCATATTTTTGTTTCCTAACACAAAATTATTTAGTTTGCTAATTAACTCTAAAACAGCAGCAGAAATTCCTAGGGGAGAAAATAAACAAAGGGAAACCTCTCAAAGTAAGTTGGGTAATGTGGAAAAAATACTTACGCCAGAAAAATCAGTATTTTTCCAAAAACCAGATGGAAAAGACATCACAAAAATAACAGAGAAAGAAACCACAAACCTTCAAATTGTAACATAATAATAGTGTGGGGGGGTTTTTTGGACCCAAAATATAATTATTAAAACTATTACTCCTAGATCAAAATTCATATCTAATCCACTATTATTAAGGGAAATCATTATTCCAGAACTGAACAATTTTAATACTACTTTTCCCACATATTTTGGATTATAAATCACTCCCATCAACTATGAGATATTTAGTGTCAGTACTATCTTTATGTTTGCTGACACCTATATGGTTTGAATTATTTCTACTATATTCTTAACTAAGTTTGAATACACTTTCCTTACAAACAGTTTGCTGTTAGAAAAATGGTTACGCTTATGGCATTCATTTGCTTCCAAGGGTTTTATTTGCATCAAAAGGAAGAAACTTCAAGTTCTCTGAAGCAAATTTGTACAATTTATTCAGGAGATGAATGAGAAAATTGCTCACTTGGAATCCTATACAGTATATACAGTATGAAACATTGAAGATCATTTGCAACATCTATTATGAAAGACAAACTCTAAGATGCAATGAATGATTATGAGGTTTTACATTCTGATCTAATGCGGAAATTGCACTGACTTATAGGAAACGTGAACTCTTTTTTTTTTTTTTTTAAAGAAATTTTATTAATTTTCTACCAAAACATACACATAACATACATAACATTAAAAACATCTATTCTCATATATACTTCCGGTGTGTCGGTTGATTCCACATTTTGTGCATTCATTTTGTAGTGTCAATTACAGTTAATTGCATAACAATTCATATTATCAATCCATATCCTAATATTACTAAAAAAAAAATTTTATTTTTGAGTATACTTTTAATCATTCATGCTTTGTGAGATATCAATACTTTAAACAATTTATTCCATAACAAATCAAATAATCATAACAAATCAATCCTAAAAAACCCTTTATAGATATAGTATTAATGTTCTATTATCGTATTTTATCATCTAGCCATTGATAAAAAAGAATCCCAAATTTCATAAAATTGTTTATCTTCTTGCTCTCTAATTTCAAATGTCAATCTACTCATCTCAGCACATTCCAGTATTTTCTTATAATTTCTTCCTGTAATGGTATTTTCTCATTCTTCCAATTTTAGCAAATACAATCCTAGCCGCTGTTAATACATTTACAATCAAATATTTCAATTCTTTATTATATGTTCAGGTAAAATTCCCAATAAAAAAATCTCTGGTTTCAAGTCTATGTGTTTCTTTGTCATTTTTTCCAACCATATGCGAATTTTAGTCCAATATTTGCTAGCATCCTCACAAGTCCACCACATATGATAGTATGAGCCCAGGTACCTGATGACATTTCCAACATTTTTCAGATTTGTGTCTTGAACATTCTTGCTATTCTTGTCGGGGGGAAGTGCCACCTGTAAAACATCTTATACAAGTTTCTTTATATGCTGTTGACATTGTCATTTTATAATTTTGAGACCATAATTTTTGCCATTCTTCTAAATCAATCCCATATCCAAAATTTTTCTCCCCAAACAATCATAGTTTCTTTAACTTGTTCTTCCTCTAACTTAATTCCCAATAAATAACCATATAGTTTTTAATCACTTGCTCATCAGTACCCATCAATATCTTATCTAAATCAGTCTGTTTATCATAGAATCCTTCCATTTTAAAATCTTCATCATATCTTGAGTGTATTTGCGCATATGAAAACCAGTTCATCTTTATACCTTGTTCCTCTAAGTTTTGGATCGATTTAAGTCCACCCTTTTCATCTAAACAATTCCCCACATCTAACTGTTTGTTCTTTTTATAGATCATAGGATAGGAAAATGCTTCAATAGTCGATAACCAAACTGGAATTTTTCAAATAACATTGTTTTTTTATCTTTTCCAATTAACCACAAAGACTCCCGTATATAATGTCTTCTGAAATACCCTGTGTTTTAGTTCCCTTGTACCATAAAAAAAGCATGCCAGCCCCAACAGTAAATCATGGCCTTCTAATGTCAACAATTCTATGTTTTCTTATGTTATCCATTCTTTGACCCACATCAAACTTGCAGCTTGATAATACAGTTCCCAATTAGGCAAGCCAAAACCTCCTCTAATTCTAGCATCTTGCAAAGCTTTAACTTATCTCGCTCTTTTACCTTGCCATATAAACTTCAAACATGATTTTTATAAATCTTCAAAAATAGTCTTTTCCAAGTCTAATTGGTATTGTTTGAAGAGAAATAAAATTCTGGGTAAAAATATTCATCTTAATTGTTGAAATTCTCCCTATTAATGACAATTGTTAAGTTTTCCCATTTCCTTCAAGTCTGTAATTTCTGTTGTTTGAGTTTGTATAATTATTCTCTTTTAATGTGCTACATCTTTGCTGTCAAATATATCCCAGATACTTAACCTTATTTGTAACTTGGATTTTCAAAAGATCTGTCAATTCTTCTCTTGTCTCAATAACATGTTTTTTGTTAGAATCTTTGTTTTTATCTTTATTTATCTCACAGCCAGCCATCTCACCATATGTCTCTATCTTTTCCAATAACTTTGGAGCGGTTTCTAACGGGTCCTTCCAGAATAAAAGCTAAGTTGTCAGCAAAAGCTTGTAGTTTAAATTCTTCTTTTTTAATTTTCATTCCTTTTATACTTTATTATCCCTAATATTTCTATTAACACTTCCAGAGTCAATACGGAATAACAAAGGAGATAGAGGACACCCTTGTCTTGTGCCTTTTCTTATATTAATAAGATCTGTAAATTCTCCCTCCATCATATACCTTTGCTGTCTGTTATTATATATGGCTTCTATTGCTTGAAAAAAATTTTCTGGCAAACCCCATCTGTTCCAATAGTAATAACATAAATCTCCAGTTCACGTTGTCAAAAGCCTTTTGAGCATCTAGAAATATCAAAGCCATTTGCTTCTCAGGATGAGCCTCATATATTTCGCAAGGTATCCAAGATTACTCTCATATTGTCTCTAATTTGTCTCTTTGGCAGAAATCCATTTTGATCCTGAGTAAATAAAATTATTTAAATATTTTTTCAGTCTTTTTGCTAAATTGAAGCAAAGATTTATAAATCGCATTCAATAAGGAAAATAGGTCTATAATTCTTAATTTGCAACGGATCAGCCTCTTCTTTTGGAATAAGTGTAATATAAGCCTCTGACCATGTTTTGGGTGTCATTCTTCTTTAACATAACTTCATTCATAACTTCTAACAATGGGATGCTCAATGATTCTTGAAATTTTTTATAGAATTCTGCCGGAAGCCCATCTGGACCTGGTGCTTCCCATTGTTTTGTCTCTTAAATGCTTCGTTTAATTCCATCATTGTTATATTACTTTCTAACATTTCTTCAGTCTCTTTAGGTATCTTCGGTAAGTTAACATTCTGTAAATACTGTTTAATTTTATCCTCATCAATTATTCTCTTGTTTATATAGTTGCCCATAAAAATCTTGAATAATTTCCTTTTTCTCCTTATTACCACAACAGACTTGGCCTGGATCATCTATTAGTTTCAATATTTTTCTTGATTCCTTCTCCTTTCTCAGTTTATATGCTAGCCATCTACCTGGTTTATTTGCATCTTCAAAATAATTCTGTTTAAAATTTCTAATTTTCTGTGCCAGTTTCTTCTTTCCCTATTAATTCCATTTTATGCTTAATTACATCCAGTTTCAATTTAATACCTTTTTTCTGTGGCATTTTCTGTAATTCTTTTCAAGTCTTTTATATTCGTCTTCCAAGTCTTGGAGGCTTGTCTTTTCCTATATTCTTTTTTCTTGTATAATCTATTATCAAACCTCTAGCATATGCCTTCATTGTATCCCAGACATTCTGTATTGAAGTATCTTCTTTTTTGTTTTCTTTAAAGAAAAAGACTAATTCCTTCTCGCATCCATTGTATAAAGTCTTTCTCTTAAAATAGTGTTATTAATTGTCCATCTCGATCTTTTTTTTTGTACCTTCCATTTAATTGTCATTGGACTATGGTCTGCCCAAGTATTTATTTTAGTGCTTGTTTCTTGAATAGTGGATATTAATTCTGTTGAGATCCAAAATCATATCTAATCTGGACCATGATAAATGTCTATTAGAGTAAAAAGTATATTGTTTAACTTTAACGTTTCTTTCTCTCCAAATATCTTTTAAAGGTTAATTCATCTGTCATTTTAAAAAAGATTTAGGGAGAATCTTTCTATTTTGTTTTATTGTTGTTGTTATATAGTCCAATTTATTGTCCACTTCCATTAAAATCCCCATCATAATTATATTGACATAATCCAGTCTAATTATTTCCATATGTAGTTTTTTGTAAAACTCTTCTTGTTTTATCATTCGGAGCATAAATTGCAATCAGGAGTATTTTTCTATATTTGTCCATTATTTCCACCATTAATACTCTGCCGTCTTCATCCGTGTAGATCAGTTTTGCTGGAATATCCTCTTTATGGAAACCACTCCTCTTTTCTTACATTGAGTCAAAGAAGTAAATATTTTCCTAATTTTGTTGTATTAACAATTGCTCATGTTGTTTTTTAATATGAACTTCTTGTAAGCAATTATACAATTTTAATTTCTCTAATAATGAGGTTTTCCTTCTTTTAACAGCTGAGTTAAGTCCATTTATATTCATTGTAATCAGTTTTTTTTCTTCCATGATTATGCTTTATATTTAGATCTAACAGCTCTCGTGGCTCTCTCTTCACGTTGTTCTTTACTGCTACCTGTCCACCTCAACTCGTTTTCTCTTTTTCAGTCTCGAGTTGTTCCTCCTGTAACTCAATTAATGAGACCTCTTTCTCTGCCTCCTCCTTCTTCTCCAAAAAATTCTGCGTAGAAAAGTTCTGCTTTTTCAATTGAATCAATTCTATGTCTCTGCTCTTGCCACGTAAGCGAGAGTTAATCCTTCTGGTATCAGCCATTCTATAGTTCACTTCATTTCCAGTAGCATTTTAGTCAGAAATCGGTATTCTCTTCTCATCTTCTCACTCTTCTGTATTTGTTTAAACCACAATCTCTTGCTTTATGTTTCAATGTTTTCTCTCTTACCACTTGTAATATTTTGTGTTTTGATGGATTTTTGGTAATCTAATATGGACTTCCTTTGGTAATTTATTTTCATCGCATATCTTGTATAACTCGATATACTCATCTACTCCATCCATCATCTTTTCCTCTGTAATTTCCAGAACATCAGCCAACATTTCTATCATTATCGCAGCCAAATTTTCTCCTTTTTCCTCTTCTATATTTTGAAATCTAGAATAAAAATTCTGACCTTTCCATCTCCCACCTCAACATCCCACTTTTTTTCTTGTTCTACCACCGTTAATCTAGTATCAATATTTCCAATCTTCTTCTCTCTTTGTTTTCCTTCTTCCTCGATTTTTTGGAATCTCTCCTCATATTTCCCCATCATTGTGTTAATATTTTCATCATTTTTCTCTATTTTTTGTTCAATAGCATCTATTTTTATCTTAATATCTTGGATCCTTTGCATAAGCATCTGTAGATTTACTTTTTCTTGTTCTTTATCTTGCTTCAACATTGTCTGAATTAAATGTTGTCCATCAGATGGTGGGGAAGCAGAGGTAGAAGGCAGAAATGCCAAATGGTTTTGGTTTCCTGCTCATTTTAATGCTTCCAAAGCTTCAGATTCTCTTGACTTTTAACCCAGCTGATAGAGTAGCCAATTATAGTCCAAAATAAAAAAGTCGCAATAGTAAAAAGCCCGAAACCAAAGAGGAAAAAGGGAAAAGAAAGGTCTTCAGGTTCTTCTAGACCCTAGTCCAATTGAAATAATCCACCATAAAAAGAAAATGGAAAGAAGAAAAAAAAATATTCAAAAAGGAAAAGCAAAGTGATCCCAAAAACATAGATGGAAGGAGCAAAGAAGCAAGAACAAAAAAAAAAAAGAAAAACTCTGAGGCTTTCCCTTTAAAATAAAAAGCAAAAAATACTAGAGTAAATTTACAAAAAGTCTGGCGAGCTGGAATTTCACAATATATATATATATATTATATATATATATATATATATATATAATATATATATATATAATTGTGGATCTCTGGTTATTCGGGTTTTCTCCGCGTAGAATTGGAAGTATCTAGGCAACGTTTCGATGAAGTCTCATTCATCATCTTCAGGCTTGTTTTCTTCAGCTCTGTGCTTCTCAGAGTAATTACTCTGAAGAAGCACAGAGCTGAAGAAACAAGCCTGAAGATGATGAATGAGACTTCATCGAAACGTTGCCTAGATACTTCCAATTCTACGCGGGAGAAAACCCGAATAACCAGAGATCCACATACAAATACTCCGCGAAAACCTCAGAAAACATATATATATATATATAATATATATATTATATATGTTTTTCTGAGGTTTTCGCCGAGTATTTGTATGTGGATCTGAGAAGCACAGAGCTGAAGAAACAAGCCTGAAGATGATGAATGAGACTTCATCGAACCGTTGCCTAGATACTTCCAATTCTACGCGGGGAAGAAAACCCGAATAACCAAAGATCCATATATATATATATATAATATATATATATATATATATATATAATATATAATATATATATATATATATATATATATATATATATATATATATATATATATATATGTTTTTTAATTTTTTTTTTATATATATATTGCACACTGCACTTTATTTCTTTATCCAAGGCTCTTTTATGACTCTCTTCTCCAGCAGCTTCAAAGCCAAGCCTCAAATGTTGAAATATTTGATAAGAGTCCAAGAAAGCACCTGTAATAATTTTTACTGTGTTCTCCCTCTATCTTATCAAATTAAAATGTCCTTTGGAAAAGAGTGTTTATACACTTTTTCTCCCCAGTTCAAATAAAATATTTTCAAGCCTCTAGTTGGCAGTGTTGCAACATCTCTTCATACTCTTTCCCCCCAGCAGGAGAAAAAATATTTATAAAAAACTCAAACAGAAAAAGAAAAAAAAGAAAAGATAAACAAAGGGAGCCTCTATCCTAAAGAGAATTAAAAATATCAAAAGAAGCATGAAAATATATATAAGAGAAAATTCAATCCGGTTACCTACAAAGTCACATTAAAGTCCTCAGAAAAAAAAAAATTAATGAAAAAATCCAAGCCTCAATTTGACATCACTTAAAAAACGCCGCTCAACCAGTTCCAGTCAAACAAAAATAAAGTCACAGATTTCTTCTTTGTTCAGGATGTCCTTTCAAATCTCAGTCAATTTACAATTCAAAAAGAAATTCTCTACCCAACCGACCACACACTCGGCTCAAAGCACTTTCTTTTCGGAGCTGTCCCGGCTTCAGCAGCTTTGGAGGCTGGTCTTTCCGCTGCCAGCAAAGGGCTACTCCCGGATCAAACCAGAGATTTGCGATATCTCTGGGATCCTGGGACTGTGCCCTTCACAATCCCCGTCTCTACGGGACGGTTTAGGTCCGTTAGGACCGACCAGGGGCGAAAATATCAGCTGCGATCTCAGAGCCCCGAGATCGCAGCTGTAGCACCGAGACGAAGCTCCGCCTTCTCCACGTGAACTCTTGTCATGTTTCCTAAACAATTATATATGATTGCAGCTTGTATGGCCTTATGCTATTTTAGCTTAGTCAAACCAAGATTAAATGCTCAGCACAGAATGTGATTGCTGCCACCCAAATAAAACTGGGTTTGAATCGTCATCCATGAAGTTCAGCAGGGAAGTAATTGCAAATTATTTTGTGTTTGCATGTATATGTCCATTATTTCATTTATGTGTTAACCAAGATCTAAAAGTATTGCTATGTCAGGATGATACAATGACGTGGACAAATGCTTGTGGAGCTCTTGCTGATATAAACCACATCCAGTCATTGAAGATATCTATCTTGTGAATGGTTTTTCAGATTGCCAGAAACCTCATTGCTATGCTATGATTAGAGTTATTATATTTCATCAAGTTGTTGCCACTCTTAGCAGTCTTTAATCTGTCATTAACTTGTTCTTCAAATTTTCCCAACTGTGCACTCATTGTCATTTAACTAAGTCTATCTACCTTGCTGCTAGTCATCCTGGTCTTTCCACTTGTCCCACCACTGGAGGCTTTTCCAGAAAGAGAGATCTTCACCTAATGAGTCTGAAGTAAGATAATTTCAGCCTGGTCATTTGCACGTTGAATGAAAACTATAGGTAGAATGAAAACTATATGGTTCAACAATCCATTTGTTTACTTTCTTGACTGTCCAGAATTTCTCAGGAAGTCTTCTCAAACACCAAACTTCAGAAGTGTCGATACAGGTAGATCTCACTTAATAACTGTTATTTTTAGCAACCATTCAAAGTTAAGATGGCACTAAATAAGTAACTTTACAACCTGTCCTCAACTGACAGCATCCCAAAAGTCAAATGATCAAGGCTACTTTGCCACTTGATACTTTGCCACTTGAGAATTGTTGCAACATCCTCTAGCAACATGATCAGCATTTGCATGTTTCACAGCCAGCTTCCAACAAGTAGTGGAGAAGTGGGCAGTAAAATCACATGTTGTGGTCAAATGATAGCTTGCTTAATGACTGTGACTTAAAGTCTGCAGCAGAGGTGAGAGCATGAGTCTCGCTTAACGACTGGATCATTTAGTTGCTGTTCCCTGTTGTAGTCATAAGGCAAGAACTAATTGTATTCTTCCTATCTTGTATCTTCAAAATCAGTCGCTAAACTATGGTAGAAAATTCCAAAGTTTTATAGCTGCATTTTTCTGAGAAGGTATGATAAATATAATATATATTACATGATACATCAACTTTCATCAAAGCTATTAAGAAAAAATAAATGCATTACTGACTATTAAATTTATGTGCCTCTCTTCTGGTCCAGAGATGACTCACGGGGGCTTGCAAGCACTAAATATGAATCAATATAATATATTGAGTGGGGTAAGTTTTGTCCATGGGTGAAACTAATATAGGTTAGGACTCAATTCTCTCTCCTATTTAACATCAACATGAAGCCATTGGGTGAGGTGATCCAATTGTTTGGGGTAAGGTATCATCAATATGCTGATGATACCCAGCTTTATATAGCAGCTTCCAGCTGCCTGAGTGATTGAAGCCTGTAAGAGTCAAGTTGGGATGCAACAGGTTCAACTTAACCCAGGTAAAACAGAATGGTTTACTTGGGTATTTGGTCCATCTGATGATAAGATTTTTCCATTAGTTCTAGATGGGATGGCACTGCCCAAGGTGGATTGTATGAAAGGTCCTTCTAGAGGAGCTGGTGGCAGCCATGGCCTGGAGAATCCTTGCACACCTGGGAGTGATGTGCCAGATGTGTCTGTTCCTTGACTGAGAGACTTGGCTCATAGTCACTTGCCCTCATGATCTCTCATCTGGACTGTTGCAATGTGTTCTACACGCAACTGCCCTGGAAGAATATTCAAAAGCCTCAACTGGTGCAGAATGTGGCTGCATGGGTTGTAAAAGGTGTGTTGGGCATGAACACATGTAACATCACTGCTTCATGAGCTGCATTGGTTGCTGGTGTGTTCCAGTACAACAGTACAACATAATTATATATGGAATCAAGTAAACCTGATAATAGGTATTACTATAGCCCTTTTTTACTGTTTGAACTAGTTCAGTTTTTATGTGTGTTTGCCACTTAGGTAGCAACACTGATTGACAATCAATTTCACATGCTGTTGTGCAAATGGAATAGACAACAAGGTCGGAAAGCATAGGCAGTCAGCAAGACATCCCCAAGTAAGGGAGTGGTTCTGCAGGTGGTGACGCACAGACCACTTCTCAGTTTCTTATGCTTTCTGGCTGATGGTTTGGTCACTTTTGAATGCTGAGGTGCTTTCACTCTTAGTGGTAGCATGAGACGAGAGTCTACAACCCCACACAAGTGGCTCAGGTAGTTGCAGCTCATCCAGGATGGCACATAAATGCGATTGTGGCACATCATTGTGACATGTGTCTATCAGCGTAGTGTCCAGAGCATGGAAGGCGCTACTAGGAGACAGGCCAGTACATCAGGAGACATGGAGGAAGCTGTAGGAGGGCAACAACCCAGCATCAGGACTGCTACCTCCGCCTTTGTGCACGAGGGACAGGAGGAACACTGCCAGAGCCCTGCAAAAATGACCTCCAGCGGGCCATAATTGTGCATGTGGCTGCTCAAACGGTCAGAAACAGACTCCATGAGGGTGGTATAAGGGTCCAATGTCCCCAGGTGGGGGTTGCGGTTTACAGCTCAACACCATGCAGGACGTTTGCATTTGCCAGAGAACACCAAGATTGACAAATTCGTGACTGGCACCTCTGTGCTCTTCACAGATGAAAGTAGGTTCACACTGAGCACATGTGACAGACATGACAGGGTCTAGAGATGCCGTGGAGAACATTCTGCTGCCTGCAACATCCTCCAGCATGACGGTTTGGCCAGTGAGTCAGGAATGGTGTGGGTGGCATTTTTGTAGGGGCTGAACAATCCTCCGTGTGCTTGCCAGAGATAGCCTGACTGCCATTAGGTACCGAGATGAGCTCCTCAGACCCCTTGTGAGACCATATGCTGGTGCGGTTGGCCCTGGGTTTCTCCTAATACAAGACAATGCTTGACCTCATGTGGCTGGAGTGGTGTCAGCAGTTCCTGCAAGACGTAAGGCATTGATGCTTTGGACTGGCCCACCCAATTCCCCAGATCTGAATCCAATTGAGCACATCTGGGAATCATGTCTTGCTCCATCCACCAACTACCATATTGCACCACAGAATGTCCAGGAGTTGGGGTATGCTTTTATCCAGGTGTGGAAGAGATCCCTCAGGAGAGCATCCACCACCTCATCAGGAGCATGCCCATGGCGATTGTAGGAGACATACAGGCATGTGGAGGCCACACAACACTACTGAGCCTAAATTTTGGCTTGTTTTTTAAGTTACATTACATCAAAGTTGGATCAGCCTGTAGTGTTTTTTTTTCCAACTTAATTTGAGTGTAACTCCACATCCAGACTCCATGGGTGCTGCTAAATTTGATTCTCCATTGATAATTTTGGTGTGATTTTGTTGTCAGCACATTCAACTCTGTAATGAACAAAGTATTTAATAAGAATATTTCATTCATTCAGATCTAGGATGTCTTATTTTTGTGTTCCCCTTTATTTTTTTTAGCAGTGTACA
This sequence comes from Laticauda laticaudata, assembly GCA_004320025.1. Classification (NCBI taxonomy): domain Eukaryota; kingdom Metazoa; phylum Chordata; class Lepidosauria; order Squamata; family Elapidae; genus Laticauda; species Laticauda laticaudata. The sequence continues at coordinate 26,139 of BHFT01054918.1, forward strand.
TGAAGATGGATACGAATTAAGAAAAAAAACAAATAGGACAGGGACAGTAGGAAGGTTTTGGTACGCTTATGCATCCCCCTGCTGACGCTCTTAGGAAAGGGTGAGATCAATAAGTAGACATGTGTTGAAGATTTGGGGCGTGGGGAAGAAACCATAGAATCAGGTAGAGTATTCCAGAGATTGACTACGCTGTCATATTTCCTGCAATCAAGTTTGGTGCGGTTTATCTTTAGTTTGTCTCTATTTGGGCTCTTGTATGTTTTGACTGAAGATGAATATTCATTGATAGGGAGGACATTGTAATATATAATTTTATGTACGATACTTAGATCGAACTGAAGGCGCCCTAGTTCTAGGTTGTCTAAGGTCTAAAATTTCAAGTCTGGTGGCAAAGTTATTCTGCTACGAGTAGAGGAGTAGAGAGCTCTTCTCATAAAATATTTCTGGACTTTCTCAATTGTATAAATATCAGTATGTAATGTGGTTCCAGACTGATTGAGCTGTATTCAAGTATTTGTCTCTAGCAAATGTTTTTATATGCTCAGTTACTAGAGTGATATTATCAGAGAAAAAAGCTACGCAAGGATTAGTGTTAACAACCTCTAATGCCTTTTTGACTATGGTAGTGTACAGTGGGTTCTAGCACTTAGATCATTAGAGATGAGTACTCCAAGGTCCTTGACAAAGTTTTTGTCATCAACAAGGTCTTGACTATTCAGCTTTGTATTTTATTTTTTGATAATTTTTTTTGCCAAAGTATGTAAGATAGAGCATTTAATTTTTGAGATTTGAAGTTGCCATTTGTTTGAACCATTCTGAATACATAGTCGAGGTCTTTTTGAAGGGGCAGCGGTATTTCAGTAGTGTGTTGAATAGCTTTACCATCATCAGTGAAAAGAATGCAGTTGCTCTTAATATAACCACAGAGGTCATTAATATAGAATATGAAGAGAGTTTGGTCCTAGAACACTGCCTTGGGGGACACCACTGGTTGACAGATACAGGATTTGATAGGACGTTCCAATTTTATCAATTTGTTCCTGTTTGACAGGAATGCTTCTATCCAGTTATGCAGATATACAGAGAAACCATAAGACCTTAGTTTTAGGAGTAGTTTGTTGTGTACCACTGAATCAAAGGCTTTACAGAAGTCTATGTAAATTGCATCAATTGCTTTGCCCTGATCGGGTGTGTTAGTCCATATGTTGTTGCATTGGCAAGAGTTGCGATTACAGGACAGTTCCTTCTGAAACCAAACTTGTTTGTTAGACAGTAGGTTGTTTGTCTCTAAGTGAAGGATAATGGATTGGTTAATAATTGATTCCACATGACTTTTCACTAGGTGACAACGCATAAGGAGATTGCGTCTGTAATTTTCAACTAGGCTGGGGTCTCCCCTTTTTAAGATGGGAATGACTGTGGGCTAGTGACCATAGATTTGGAAGGAGCTGGTCCTGAAAGAATTTTTCAAAGATTATGGTTAGAGGTTCAGCTATGGCAGTGGATAGCTTTTTTAAGAAATAGGCACAAACTCTGTCCGATCCAATAGATAAAGATGGTTTCTAGATTGCATAGTGCTTGTTCAACATTGTCTTCTATAAAATCGATATGTATTAGATCATTGTAGTTGTTTGTGATTGTCGACTAGAATATTTGGGCATGATCCATTGCTGTTTACAAAATCTGAGCCACAAAATGTGTTTAAAGAGGTTGGCTTTAAATGGTGTCATCACTTGTTTAGGTGTGATAATTGATACATTTCAGTCTTTATCTGGTGCATAAATTTTATATATCGGCTTTTAAAGTTGGCAACGTGACCAGATTTGTTTTCTGCCCAAAGGATTTCTTTTGGATTGGAGCTTCCTTTTTTAATAGTGGTAATTTTTTTTTCTGGTTTTTGGGAGTTGTTATTGGTACATATAGTCTTGATGACTTCAAGTAAAAAATATGTATGTAATGGTCTTCAACAGTATTGGCATCAAGTGAATAGAATTTGTCAATGAAGAGATGAGAGGATTGTGTCTCATAAGATCATAAGTTGCCTTTTTGAAGTTATAATTAGGGATCCTGTCATGGTGAATTTTTGTGAGGGAATATGTTGAGACAAAAGTCAATCATTCTGTGATCATTGTTGGAAAAGGGTTCATTAATTGTATTCCATAAATTGAATTCAAACTGTTGCAGAAGATGAGATTTGAGCAGTTGTTAAGTCTAGTATTGTTGGTTACTAGGTTGTTCCAGTCCTAAATGTGGTAACGGCATTGTACAGGGTTGTATGAATGGGTTCAGATGTACATTCATTTAGTGTCCAATTTATAAGAGGTAGTTGAGGTCACCAAGAAAAATGAGAGGGTATCGGGCAGGAGGCAGCCCATGTCAGTAGTGAAGTTAGCTTGTTTGCATGAATTATATCATAGTCAGGGGCATGATAGCAAAGTAAGAAGCAGATTGAGATGTTTTAGGACAGCTCACAGATGATGGTCTCGGGAAGAGCAAGCTCTTGTATAATCTGGATCTTTTTTAGATATAGAGACTTTGTCTAGAATAAAATACAAGTTTATTATCCAGAATCTTTCCAAGGAGTGCTCAGAAAGCACAAAGTCCTCTAAATCTGGGGGAAAAAGTCATATATACATCTCATGCAGTGATTAAAACATTAAATGGTTATTTCTTCCTTTAATAAGTAGTATGGACATCTCAAGGTTACATCTGGCTTCTCTTTAGCCAATTTGCTGATGGTGGCCAGTCGCTCCTTCTGTAAACTTCTTCCACAGACCAAATTTGCATCCGTCACTAGGACAGCAATGTGAGAATTTTTTCTCCTGTAATTATCTTATTCCCAAGTGCTATTCAGATGAGATGCACTCCTTGACAGAAAAGTAAGCCCACCCTGGCTTTGACTGGCATCTCTGAGTATTTCCTGGGTTTCAGTTTCAATGTTTGAATGGAAGGGCTGACATGATTGGTGTTCAACACAAGGGTGAAAGCAAAACCGATGCTTGATTGGTTGAAAAGGCAGAAGAATGTTAAAATAGGGAACTGCCTCCCTTGAGGAAAGAAAAACTGGTTGCTTGGTTACCTTCTCTGTATACAAAGCCTGGCCTGCTTCATTCTCTGCTTCTCCATGCTTCCCACAAAGGCTTTGCTTGTAGCAGTTCAGCTATGAAAAGCAAGGGATGAAGATATTTTTTGCCTACTCCTGCAAATATAATTATCTAATAGAAGTATAGAGGATTTTGTTTTTGGTGAGCCTCAGGCCTTGTTGGCAAGGTGTTTGCTGTTAAGCTCAAATTTATTTTGGTTCCACATGAAAAAGGTAAAAATCCTCTAGTATTTTTTTTCTTGCCACTTTTCCTCCAATTACCTATTCATTTTGCTGGCTCAAGTTGAATGCAAAATTGTCTTCTGGGTAAAACTACAAGAGAAGAATAAAGGCTCCTGAGAATAATGTTGCATTCAAGAGCTTTCTTACTATTGGAAAAAGAGTTTGTGGAGCTCAAGCAAGCAAATATATTTGTGAGTATAATTTATTCATTATCTAGCATGGGCATCGGCCTGCTGCCTGTTCCTTGCATCTGAAATGGTGTACACTCTTGCAAACAGAAAATAGGCAACTAAAACATCTCTTAACCATTGCAACTCCTTGTAGAAATAAGGTTTTCCTACCCAAACGCTCTATGGAACAGCATTATTTTAATGTTTTCTGTTTTGCTTATAAGAGTCAAGAAGACCAATAACACTGTATTAGAATAATAATCAAGTATATAACAGAGCTTCAGGATCTACTCTCTACTATTCAATCAATCTTCAAAGTTGGCGAGCATTTTTTTAGTTTTCCTTTTTAAGGGCCTCTTTTCCCCAGGAGTAGTTAGTTGGCAGTTACTCAGTGGTTACAAGCTAGCAGTTGGCGAGGGCAGAGCCAGACATGACAAAGATGCCGTTCTCTGATATAATCTTCCTTCCTTCCTTCTTTCCTTCTCTCCCTCCCTCCCACCTTTCCTCCTTCCTCCCTCTTCTGATAGCTCCTTCACTTGTTCCCCTAAAGTTTAAACAAATCACTGTTCATGTAGTTTGGCTTTAAGGAGGAACTGTTGTTCATTTGAAATTAATTTTTAATTGAATGACCAATATGAAATGTTAACATGTTCCAACTTCCTAAGCATACTCCTGTCTATTGGGAGCATATAGTGACCACCAGTAGGTTTTCAGATTCAAATTAAGGTTTGGCTCTTGACCTAAATAAGGTTTGGCTCTTGACCTACATGTCTTGGAGATACTTTCAGGACTAACTTCTTCAGCTAAAGTCAATTCATCATGTATTAACATTCTGGGAGAAATTCTTTTGGACCCCTACTACCATTGACCTTAAGAAAGCTGAGACCATGCGGATATATTTTTCCATGAGCCCAATATTCTAAACAGCCCTTCCAAAATGGGTTGTTTTTGGAATGCTGCCCAGCTTTATTACCTTTCCAGAAGTAGGTTAAAATAGTCCTGTCCCTGGGGATTTTGTAGCTAGTTAGATAACGCTTTTGGATTTTTTATATGTTGTTCTATTTCAGTTTAATTCTGTTTGAAAATAATATAAGTCTTCATTTATTTTGTACTACATAGCATTAGCATTAATCGATATGAATCAGTGCACAATCATTTATCTGGGACCAGAAAGAGGAGAAGAAGAGATATCCATTAAGCATGAATTAGTCAATCAACAAGAAATGCAGCCTTTTGACAAAATTGTTCTGGGCTTGAGTACTGGATAGAAATAGATCTGATGGACAATGGAAGATCTTGTGAAACAGAAGGCTGCTTAGAAAAATTGCAAGCGGAACCCATTGCAAACCTTAAGGAAGTTTCAAGGCTGGCAGAAAAGTTAGAAAGTTATATGAAACAAAGGCATTTGAAAACCACATCTGTATTATTGTTAGTGTCTACAGAGTTGTCATGAGTGGTTTTACTTTATATCACTGAAGCCAAACCCATTTGTTATCTTTTCTTTCTTTAGGGCATTTCTGTTATGCCTATGGAAGACAATTGGATGGAATGGATAGCTGAAATTGAAGGGCTGAAGGATACATTATGGGAAGGTGCTCCTAGAAATGTTATAATGTACAGTGGTATTGCACTCTTAACCAACATGGATGAATTATTATTATTTACCATTTATAGAGCCTTTTGGTAAATGCCCTATAAAATATATTGATTGAAAAATCCAGGTCAGGCAGCTAGGGACTGCAAAACATTCTGTAAAAGCTTTTGAGAATTCAAAATTCTTCAAGAAATAAATTGTGGAAAAATCAGAAATGCAAATCCTGGAATCAGAGAGTGCAAAAAGCCCTAACTGAAGTTATAGAGTAGTGTACTTAAATAATAGAAATACTGAACTATCAAATATTGAAAGTGGAAGTAGCAAAGATAAAAATAAGAAGGCAGTCTTGTTGTTTTAGGGAATTATGGGTATTGAAATGTATGCATCCTCTGTTTGCATTACAATAGATATATATGTATGAAAGATTGTTTATGTCAGACTTTAATCTATGCCCTTTACTGTTAAAGAAAAGTCTATTCACTTCCAACAAATACACATTATTTTAGGCTGTATATAGATCTTTTTAATTCAAGGATGACAATCTTAATTTCAAGAACCACTATTCTCTAATGTAGTGTTTCTCTACCTCAGGAATTCTACGGTAGAATTCTGGGAGTTGAAGTCCACAGATCTAAAAGTTGTTGAGGTTGACAAACACTGTTATAATGAGTGCATGCCATTTAGTAGACAGGTGAAGCAAGTGGTGAATGAAATCAGAGCCAAATGTAAGTGCCCAACTCTTACCTTTCACTTGCACACCATATTTTTTTATATCTTTTCCCCCTTACAAGATATATTAAAGATAACTTTTTCTATAAGTCCAAATGGATTGTTTCCAGAGGCTTTTGAGATTCACTTGAGTGTCATGTAAAATTAAGTCAAAGACCACTTGTAAGTTCATATTTACAGACTCCCTCCATCTGGCATACATATAATACATATATATATATATATATTATACTAGGTGCTGAACTTCAACTGTCACTGAAATATTTTGAAGACTACAATGTCATGCCTCCAACCATCACATTCACCACCATTCCTTTCCATCCCAATGGTAAGGGTGTTATTAAGGACAGTGTCCTTCATATAGCAACTGATCAAAAGCAACTTGATGCTTCACGTAAGGATTGTTTTCCAGATATATATAACAGCTATATATAATCGTGCCTAATAGTTTGTATATTGTTCTCGTAATTTTGTTTTTGCCTGCTTTTGTGTAAATGCACCCTATCAAATTAATACTGAATCAAACTTTTTATAATATAAAATACTGAGAATAAATAAATACCACATCAGCTAAATTTTAAGATTTTGTAAAACCTTTTTTTACAGAACAGGGATGTCAAACTGGCAGCCTATGGGATACATCACAATACATCATGTGATACGATTGAGTGTGACACCCATGTTATAGAGACTAAAACTTATATAACTCTTTACAGCATGTGTATAGTAATGTGCAGAGTTTAGCATATTAAGTAGGAAAAACCCCAATTTAAATAATATTTTTTTGTCTTTTATTCAAGTTGATCCAGAATCTGGGAGACCTTGTGTGGATTTTCTAGATAACCTTAGCAAGTGGAACACTAACTTTACAATGACTAGTATTCTACTTACTATCCAGGTAAGAAAGAATGATACAAACATTTTTTTTCTTAATTTTCTTTTCTTTATGGGAGAAGTAGTCTTAAAAATTAAGTAGTCTTAATTTTTGTAATACTGGCAGCATAAGCACACAAAAGGCATTTGCACTAATTCAGTAAAATTGTTAGTTTTTTCTTTTTAAGAGTTTTCAGTAGTCTTTTCATAATCTGCTTTGGAGGTTCCCCTCAGTTCTAATTACAGTTTGTCAGACCGGTAGGACTGAGGAGGGAAAAAACATCCTTCCTTCATGGGCACATACAGACTTTTGCAATTCTTTAAATTCTAATTAAAGGAAAAAGAAGAGTCGTGATGTAACTTTAGAGAGAGGTTAAAATATATTTGTACTTATAACTGCAATGAAAAATATTAGAAGCACCTTCTTTGCCCTTTTTTCTTTCTAACATTTTTTCCTTTGACTTTGATTTCTTCCTTTTTCTTTCCCTTCTCTTTTCTTTATTTATTACTTATAAATTTGTGCTGTTTTTATGTACTCATTTTAAAAAGATAAACCACGGATATGTTCATAAAGTTAAACTCATCTCAGGGAACATCTATCTCTACCATACATGTCAAAGAAAAGATATTTAATTAAACGTTGCACACTATTGTGCTTTTATTTTCACCATAATTCCTCTTAGGGATAGTCTTCCTCAAAGAAAATATCTCTTTCCTCTGTTGATGAGAGAGCTACAGAAACATTTTGGGAATGTTTGTTAAGGCACAAGATTCCCACAGCCATAGCTTTGGATAGCGAGATGGGTGGCATATAAATGTAATAAATAAATAAAATTATAGCAGGATATCTCTAATGCCATGTTTTACTATCTTGAAGATTATATTTGTTGTTGCTATGAAGGAGGTCCATCCAACAATGGGCACAGCTGTTTCAGCTTTTTCCCCCCTATTTTTTTCTTGAGTAATAAATATAGCATTACAGGGGATTGTCTTCTATTGTTAAAGACATTCTTTAAATTGTTGCAAAATTTTAACTCCTACCCTTCTAGGATCTGCTTTGGTATATGTTAGGAAAAGGGGAGTTTCCAACTTTCCTTAGTGAAATAATGAAGAACTACCATTGTATTAAAAAAACCCTTCATTTTCTTTGAGCTGCTTTGAATCATAACTAAAAGGAAACGGATGGTTTCCTTCCCTCCTGGTACTCAAGAAATTATTACAAATATTTCCATCCTTCCTTCAGAAATGAATGTGTGGACTTTTAAAATCTTTTTTTACATTAACCTCCTTCCAAAATAGTAAAGGAATTTTTCAGCAAGTCCAGTATTTTATTCTGAAGAAGAAATGCTGGTTTCTCCAAGTTCCCCATGTGTTCATAATTTGTGTCTGCCATACAGCCAAGGTTAGCGTAGAGGGGGAAAGTATCAACCTTCTGTAAGTTTTCTATTCTATGAAGACACAAAGCAGGATTCATGCCTTCTAACTGCCATGGCTAACCCAACAAAGCCATTTATTGTAAATAGTGTTTAATTTCAGGTATTCTTCAACTTAACAAACTTTCATTTAGTGACCATTCGAAGTTACAACAGCACTGGAAAAAGTGCCTGTTGAAAAGTTTTCATACACCTGACAACCATTACAGTATCCCATGGTCACGTGATCAAATTTTGAATGCTTGGCAACTGGCATGTATTTGTGACAATTGCACTGTTCCTGGCTCAGGCGATCACCCTCTGTAATCTCACGCTGGCTTCCAACAAAATCAATGCGGAAAGCAAGATTCACTTAACACCTGTGGCAAAAAAAGCCATAAATGGAGCAAAACTCACTGAGCAAAACTCACTCAATGCCTTGCTTAGCATTGGACATTTTGGCCCCTATTGTGGTCACAAGTCGAGGACTACTTGTAGCTGGTTGAGTTTGTAATCAATAAAGCTTTGCACATTGATGTGTGCATGTATTTTCGTCAGGTTTTGTTGTCTAATCCTGTTCTGGACAATGCCGTGAACCTGGAGGCAGCTCAAATGCTGAGAAACAATTATCCCCTCTACAGAGAAAAAGTTGTGCAGTGTGTCACAAACAGCAAGCAACTCGAAGGTAATAAATGCTAGTGCTTTATGTTGTTAAAAATTATTTCTTCATAAGGGAGTTTTAAAAGAAACTATTTGTATTGTATTCTTGAAAAAACACTATTTTATATACTATCATAAATTTTAATTAGTATCATTGGCAATGTAACTTGAGCATGGACTCTCTAAGTAAATCTCTCATCTCACAAAACATATTTACCAGGGTACAGAGGTAATGCGGAGATCATGAGCTGGAAAATAAAATAAGAGGAACATTGATAATAGTGGGGGGAAATTAAAATTTTTCTATCATAAAATTTTTCTATCATTCTAAAATTTTTCTATTCTCTATTTAACTCCTGGCATCATCACAATGATGATTGAATTAATGGTTGAATATAGCACAATGGATTGTTGTACTAACAACAAAGATAGAACCATATTTTTATTTGTGTTTCAATAAATATTGGAAATATTTGCCACTTCCATGCATTCTAACCTTATTTTAGAAGGTCAGAGATGGAACTGATCTTCAAGTTAAAGTGTTATGGATAAGTGGATACAAATACATTTCAGCTGAGTTGAACAATTCTAATATAAACTTCCAATCAGGTCATCTTGTTCCATCTATACAAACTTTTCAGGCCTATATGGCTCAGGGTGTTTCCACCCAACACAGTTCTCCTCAATGTCTCCAAAGCAGTTTGAGGCAGCCTGACTGTTGTACTGATGAGCCAATCAAGTTGTTTGATCATGAACAACTGAATTATGATGATGATCTTTATTGGAGGATAGTCTTTGCATTTATATACATTTTTAGTTATCCTCCATCATTGGTTAACTTTGGTTACTGCTTAACTTTCGTTAC
>BHFT01054920.1:0-17684 GCA_004320025.1 Laticauda laticaudata
TTGCTGCTGGTGGTGGTGGTGTGGAGGAGCAGCCCCTACAACCTCAAAGCCCCTCTGATGAGGGCCCATATGGCCCTACCAGAGGGAAGAAGAGGCAGATGCATGAAGGGGAGAGGAGGCAATTCTCAATCGAAGAGGAACATGAGGAGGAGGTGCTGGAATGGCTGAGGGAGTATGAGTATCTATGGCTGAAGGGACACAGGCTCTATTGAGACACCAAAAGGAAGCAGGCTACTTGGAGAGAGAAGACGGAGAGCCTGGGCTACACTTCGGAGGTGCTCCTCGGCTGGGGGAATCTGGCCAGGCCGCGGTCAAGCTGATGGACAGAGAGACCTACGTGATGACCAAGTGCAGCTTCTTGGAGGGTGAGATCAGCTACCGAAGAGCAGCCACTCTCACAACCCTCTTTCTCAGGCAGCCCACAGAGAGCCAGTCCTCTTCTGGCCAAGAGTCAGCTCCTGTGCCCAGACAGGTATCTCTGGAGCGTCGCACGACGGAGAACCCCCCGACAGCTGTACTACCCGTGGCGGAGCACATGGAAGACCCCTGATGCAGTGGGAGCAAGGAAAGGGCACTTCCACCACAGGACCAACCCGCATCCACCCCCAGCTCCACCTCCACAGAAAGGCAGAGAGGCAGACAGGAGGGGCAGAGCCACACTGTACGCCCACCACACTCCGCGATTATCAGCGAGCCGAGCAGACGAGCGGAGCGTAGCCGACACTGCGCTCTCTCAGCTGGTATACTATCTATCTGACGTCCTATTACTCTCTCTAGAGCGAGCCTATACTCTATCATACAGAGGATAGAGAGAAGAGAGTAGCTAGGGGAGCGCGAGACGCGGAGCGTGAGAGCGACGGAATGTCGCTGAGCGCTGGCTTCATGATGGTGTCCCTGATCTCAACAGCGAACAGGTGAGTGGCTATCTGCCCCCAGTCCTGCCTCTTGCCCTTATCTCTTATAGGAAGAGTGGAGCTGGGAGGTCGGATGCAGGTTGGGCGTGAGAACAGTGCCCTCTCCTGCTCCGCACTTGCATCTAGGGGGTCTTCCATGCATCCGCCGTACGCGATCTATTAAGGGAATCGGCTACTGGAGCGAGTGATCACGGACTGACCTCCATCACCTGACGAGCGGGATATATCTCACGGCATCTATGAGAGCGCTGATATAGCCGCCTGGGAGTATATCTCTGAATATACTGGAGCTGAGAAAGAGGACTCGGCCTCTGCAGGCTGCCTAGAGAGAGGGTTGTGCGAGGGGCTGTCGCGCTTGAAGTTTGGAGGAGCAATCTCCGTCGACAACAGTCCATGAGTGGGCACTGCCTCCGCAATTTGGCTATCAGCATTAGGTCTTTCTGTCCGTCAGCTTGACCGTGGCCTGGCCAGATTTCTGAGTGCAGCTTCTGTACCAGGTGTGCATGTGCTTCCACCAGCCGAGGAGCACCTCCGAAGTGTAGCCCAGGCTCTCCGCCTTCTCTCTCCAAGCAGCCTGCTTCCTTTTGGTGTCTCAATAAGACCTGTGTCCCTTCCGCCAAAGATATTCATTCTCCCTCAGACCACTGCCAGCAGCATTCCTCCCATGTTCCTCGCTTCGATTGTGTGTTGACTCCTCTCCATTCATCGCGTCTGCCTCTTCTCCTCGTGGCAGGGCATATGGGCCCTCAATCAGAGGGGGCTTCCGAGTTTGTAGGGCTGCCTGCCTGCCATCACCACCACCACCCAGTACACCATCAGCAACAACCAAGCAGTAGCAGCCCAAATCAGGACCAGCACCACCAGCAGCACCAGCAGCACAGCAGCACCCAGCACACCAGCAGCACCAGCAGCTACCAGCAGCACCGAGCAGCACCAGCAGCACCAAGCAGCAGAGTTAGTACCAGCAAGCGGCAAGCAGGACCAAGGCAGGACCAGGAATCATCCAGCAGCAGATAGCACTAGCCAGGCAGCCAAGTAGCCGGACAGCAGCACAGCAGGAACCAAGAAGCAGTGCCAGCAGAGTAAGGGTGCACCGAAGCCAGAAGCCACCAGCACCATGGAACGCAGGTGCCAGCAGCAGTAAGCACGCATGCCGCAGAAGCACCAGCCACCAGGACACTGCCAGCAGAGTAAGCAACGCAGCCGAAGCACCAGCACCAAGGAGCAAGCGCCAGCAGAAAGCTCCAGCCCCAAGAAAGAAAGCGACCGTGCTAACAGAAGCGCACCAGCAGAACGCAAGAGTCCCAGGGCGCAAAGGGGGGGTGGGAGGGTGAGCCCTGTCCCTCTTGCCCAGGCGCTCGGATGCAGATGGCTGAGGCTTTCTCTTCTTCCCGCAATGTTTGTTGGGTTTGTTCTTGGCTGGCCTGGCTGGCTGGCTGGCTGGCTGGTAGTGGAGAGCTGTTTGTTCTGGCAGCTGGTCTTTTCTCTGAATGGTGAGCCTGCTTGCGAGCCTGCTTCCCTTTAAATATCCATGGGGCGACAGCACATGCCTCCCCCGCGCATGCGCAGTGAACGCCTGGCTGTGCCTTGGCTTCCGCTCGCTTACGTATCCTGCATCCATTCATCCACTCAAGCAAGTCCGCTCTGCATTCTGCTACCTTCTGCTACCGTCTGCTTCGCTGTGCTCACCCTCCGGAAAGCACCCTGCGGATAGTGCCATCTGCTTCATCACTTCCACTCCGCTAGGCTTCCCGTGGAGCATCTGCTTTCCATAATCCGATCTACATCCTCCCCCATCCATTCTCTTTTCCGTTGTTGTCCGCCTCTGTTATCGCAAATTCGGAGGCACTTGTGAGAGCGGATCACACAATTGTGATGGACAAATTTTCTCATCCGCTCGTGTCCTTTTTACAACACGTTTTGTATCCGTTGTACAATGTAAACAGGGCCTTTATGTGGCTTGCTCCAGTAAATGGACGGCTATCATTTATTAGGAACTAGGTTTCATCTGGGTGACTGGTTTGGGGTGTGTTTGACTGGAGGTATCAGGGCGGGATCCACTTGTGCCCAGGTGTTTTCCTGGCTTGTGGTGTGATATTTTTGTTGTGAGTGCAAGCTTCCAAATAAATTGACAGTTGCTGGTGGAATCATGCTCTTCTATTCACGCTTTCATGTCTTTTTTTCAAACCTCTATGGCTTTCTGCTGGTTTATTCTGTGTGGCTGGGTTTTCTACACTGCTTAGGGTTTTTGGTGCATTGGAAGTTGCATGCTATGACCTGTGGCTTTCATGTGTTGGACAGTGAGGAAGTGTGTTCAGGCTTTTTAACTGCATTTTTGTGTTCATCCAAGGTGAGGGTACTTATTCTTCTATTTGGGCGCTGTCCAGATGTGAGTGGGCTGGACTGTTGCACAGGGACTTCATAGATGCTTAGGTTTTCCAGGTCAATTCTTATCTCCTTGGGGTTTCTAAGGATGGCTGGCTATTTTTCTGTCTTGTTTTGAAGGCAGTCTTTGGATGTGATGCTGTGTAAGTATCTTACTGGATTTTTGTGGTACCTCTTATGTGGTGGCAGGACCCAGCTGCTTCCATAGGTCTGTTTCATCTTCTAGGTCTCCATTATGATCTCAGTGGTGTTTTTGTGGATCAAGCTGGTGATTTTGTTTTTGTGGAAGCTGTTAGCTGTCAGTACTTTAGTCAGGGTGCATAGTTTATGTGTGTCTTGTCTGTCAGGCGTTTGGTTCTAGAAATTAGTGTTTTGGCCACGGAGTTTATCTGTGCTGGTTGGATGGGCATTGAGGAAGCGGTTGGTGTGTGTTTTCTTCTCGTATATTCTTCTAGCTTTGTTGGTTTCCAATAGCCCAAGATGTTGTTGGATACTGTACCTTTACTAATGCTACTTTCTATGACTCATGAAGATCCAGTTTTTTTTACTTTAAATTAATGCTAAAAGAAGGCATTGAGGTCACTGGAAAGGCATTGCTAGGTTGAAAAACTATATAAAAACTGCTAACCCCTAAAAACCCTGGGTTTTTTTGCACAAGTTCTTCAAATTTAGAAGATATCTCCCAAATATTTAACTTGTTTGGCCAATTTAGCCATTTTAGTTAGTAATATTTGTTCCTGTCCTGATCTTTGGTAGATTTTTTTTTTTAATCCTATACATTTTGCTCTCTTGGCTATTAATTTCCTGCCATTCCTTGGGATTAAGATTCCAATCATTGTCTGGCCTCGTTATCTTTTAACAGTAATATAGGTTTATATTATATCATACTTATATTTTTGACCTCACAGTAATATAGGTTTCTGTAGTCATCTCATAACCATAGTACTTTATAGCATTATGTGGTATTATTTTAATTGCTCTAAATACTTTTGTGGTGCAATCCTGTTCATTAGTTTTTTGCAAATAAATCCATTTTTTAAAATCCAAATGAACTCCTTTTAAGATAGGCTTCCCTGTAATCCTTCTAATATATGTTGTCCAGACCAGTTAACATGCACAGGCCTGGTTTTAATTGTTCTATAAAAACACAGTTATAGCTTTTCAGGAATTATCCTAGATATTAATAAAAGTGAATGTCCTATTAGCTGTGAAGAACTATTATGCATTTTTTTAAAAAAAGTTCCATTAAGTTGCTCTGTAGCCACAGTACTGACTATTGTAGGTGACAACTTATAAAATGCTTCATTGTAAGACCTGTGTGCCTACAGCCTTGTTTCATTTTTTTTTAAGTTGCAACTGACTTATAGAAATTCCATTCACCTTATCTGGCCATGACCTTCTTGGATACTTCTCCGCTTCTTTTGCCTTTGCGTAACTTTGGCACAGGTATATATTAGACAAAATATCTATTACTGGTTCTGTTTCCAATTAGTGAATTATAGGTTTTCCAACAAGGGGGTTTGATTAGGCATCTTGTTTACTGTTTTTATCACTTTGAGACAGACAGCATCATTTCACCTGTTCCATGGACTCTCTCTGAAAACAGTGAGCCATCCCCATGCAGTATCTGTTAATTGCTTCCTCTCCCTTCGACTCACATCTCTTCTGTCAGGGCACCTTAGCTTGATTGACAGATCACAGGTCCAGAATGAAGTAGGAGGGATGTTCCTTGCAACACTCTCTTGTCATCTGTGACTTGTCAGCTATTTCAGTGCATTGAAAACAAATTACTGCAGGCTCTTCATTGCTATTTTAACATATTATCCTTCCAACATCCACATCCTTTTTCCTCTCTCCTTCATGGTGAAGAAGAAATTAACTTGATCCCATTTTTTTAAAAAAAATTATACCCAATATGGACCTCTGAAACCTGTATGTAAATTCATTTCTGCACCAAGATCTACATTTGTCAGAATATTATGATAAGTTTACAACTGAACAACTATATTCAGCAAATACAGTATGTGTATAGTCAATGAAATAGTCCAAGGTTGTCAAACTCCCAGCCCATGGGCCAGATGCATCATATGCTGGCCACGCCCACACCCGGTTTAGCCATGATGACATGAGTTTTACACCCCTGAATAGTCACTCTAAATATATAAGGATCAAGAAAAAATGCTTTAAAATGCATTTATTGACAGAATGTGCAAGAAAATGAATGCATTTTTCCTCAAATTTGACATTGGGCAAATGACTTACTGATCAAATATAAAATGTACATCCCTAAGGAGATGTCCAAAACAGGTTAATGAGGGAATGCCAGATGCGGAGCAAATTTTGCCTGATAAAACAGAGAAAGTACTGAAAGTAAAACTATAAATGACAGACCAAGAGAATGGTTTGGAAAAGGACACTTTACTGGATATTCAAGAGCAAATGGCTGAAGTTATAAAAATGAAAGGGGAAATAGAAATGACAAATCAAAAGAATAACCTGGAAAATATCATTGTGTCTACAAAAGAGGATTGTTAAATTCTTGAAGAAGTCTGTGCAATGGTATAAAGAGGAATTGAAGAGTAATTAAATCCTATAGCAATATTTGAATTAATTAAAGTTTTTGACAGTTAAAACTAAAATAAAGAGATATAAAGTTGGTTTATTTGATCAAGGTTGAAATAAGACTTTTCAAATAAAGTTCTGGGAATCTATTATAGATATTTGCTCATGCACTGATAGAAAAGTTGATGGTGTACATATTTGCTTACAGATAAGGGATGGGTTTTGGGAAAAAGAGATATCTGTAACCTAATAGTTGCTGCAATGAAGATTGGAAGTCTCTTTCTCTACACACACACACACACACAAACACACACACTTTATTTCAGTCTTTCCTTTTCCTTTTATCTTGTTTTCACTCTTTCTTTCTATTATCTACATTTAGATTGTAACCAAAACCTTAAATTAAAAAAAGTATGTTATATATAAAAGAGAGAAATCAAAAGAAAATAATAAGACCAACAGAGTTGACAAAATCACCATCAATCAAATGCAAAAGGCAGCTTTATCACCATCATCATCATTGAAGAATCAATAGGTAGATAAAAATGCCAAATCCAGTCTAAACAATAATTTGCAAGGAAAATAGATGGGCACGGAATTTTGCAAATCACTAGATAATTGAAGAAGAAAAAAGGGTATTGGATGGTGGACATAGCAGTACCTGGAGACAACAGAAAAGAAAAGAAAGAACTGGAGAAAATCACAAGATACAAAAAACCTCAAATAGAAGTAGAATGACTATTGCAAAACAAACAAAAATAATACCAGTATTAACAGACACTTTGGGTGTAATCTCCAAACAGCTGGAGCACCACCAGTATTGATAAATTCACTGCCAGCCAATTGCAAAACCAGCTTTACTTGAAAAAAACTTATGTTATTTGATGATACTTTTAATGACATCAAACAAAATCCTTATGTAGGGCTTGATAGGGGGACAAACATTCCAAATCCAAATCTTAATATCTGGCTGAGTGTGAGCCCAACCATAACAACAATACAAATAAATTTAATACAATCACTCCTGCATTATGGTCCAGCAATACACCGTGAATAAAAATATTACATCAGATGAAATGAAATTATGCAAATGTACCCATCAATTTTAGCAGAGAACATAGTAAACTCTAAAGCATTTAGATGCAAGACTGATTTTCACCAATCTATTATATCCCCTGTGATACTAAATTCTTAAAAAAATTATGGATCACATATTGGCATATAGAACTAAGCAGTTACCTTGTGGACTTATTTTTGTTAATATTATCCTTATTTTAACAAAATCATTTTAATAAGGATAATATTTTATTTTTCCAATTATTTTTCACACTATCAAACCAGATGAAAGAGAAAGGAATATTATCAGCAAAAGACAATTTTTGAAAGTCAAGATTTGTAGTAACCAATAATTATTCTGAAAATGTAATGCATACAATCCTGTTGTACTATCATGAATTAAATGCTATTTATAACTTACATTCCTAGCAACAGCATTGTAATTATACCTTATAGTATTACCTAAACAATTTGGAAGTATTTGGAAGATTTTTGGAAGATTTTGGAAGATTTTTGATCATATTCAGATTTAGTAAATGTATTTTCCTGAAACAGAAATTGCTCGTACCTATTACATATGAGCTGACATTATTTAAGTATGATACTAGTCCCTTTGAACTTAATCATGGAGAATTTTACAAGTCTGCAGAAATATTATTTGAAAACTGTATTTTATTCCTTGATTTCCATCATAATGAACTAATACCAGCATTCCAATTAATTGGTCTTTTGCATTAAATGTATTTCTTTTCTTACATTAGGAAATATTTGTACATGATTATACCACTATCTTCTTTTACAGAAGTCACTAATAATCATGTGTATTAGACTAAATGATTAGACTAAGGACAACAATCGTAGAAAATATAATTGTCTGTTTTTAACTTTACTAGTGAATAACGTCTGAACTTTCACAACACCTTATGTTATTCTCCAAGCAATAAGATAAAATGCTACAATCTGATGGATAGGAACCTTGAAGTGCCCTCTTGAACTCAGTGGAATTCATTTGTGAATAGTCATGAAAGGTATTACAGTGATTTGCCCTGCTAGCTTATGTTGGCCAGTTTGGGAAATTAATGGGATAAAGTTTTATTCTCATTATTGCATTGCAGTTCTGAATGATGTAGTTAATGTTGCAGCATTTTCAGAAATGAAAAGAGCTTTTGATCTAGTAGTTTTAGGTGATGAAGATACTGCTCTTAATTTGAGTCCAAATCTATTAGACCCAATAGTGTGAGATTGTTACCATAGAGCTTTCTGTTAGTATATCATAATAGAAGTCAAGTTCTTTGTTGTTCAGAAATACCTTCAAACAAACATGAAGGGTTAATATTGTGTTATAATGTCTTGATAAGACCAAACTTGGAATACTGCATCCAGCTTTGGTTGCCACTATGTAAAAAAGATGTTGAGACTGAGAGTGTAGAGAAGATCAATAAAAGATGACACTGGAGGCTAAAACATATGAAGAATGGTTGCAGGAATTGGGTATGTCTAGTTTTTTTTTTTAAAGGACTAGGATGATATGATAACAGTCTTCTAATATCTAAGAAGAAGGACTCCAAAGTACTTGAAGGCAGGACAAGACACAGTGGATGGAAACCCATCAAGGAAAGAAGAAACTTAGAACTAAAGAGAAATTTCCTGAGAGTGAGAACAATTAATCAGTGAAATAACTCATCTGCAGAAGTGGGTGTTCCAACACTGGATGTTTTAAGAAGAAATTGGACAACCATTGGTCTGAAATGGTATATGATTTCCTGACCAAGCAAGGGGATTGGATTAGAAGACCCCAGAGGTCCTTTCCAACTCTTTCTGTTATTTATCTCATAATCAGAATATTCTTTTAGCTATAGATTTTCTACTGGAGCATTACTGAATAAATATAATGTAAGGAAGAAAAAAACCCCAGCCATTTCCAAGAGTAATAAAGGCAAATGTGAATATTTATCCTGACCTGTTGTGTCCACTGAGCCATCAAGACTATTCCAAACAGTAATAGCTGTATCCAAAAATAGGTAAAGGGAGTTGTTAAATTGGCAAACGAACAGTTAAAATATAGGGGTTTTGTTATCTTACTTTGGAGTCAAAACTAAATTTTGAAGCAAACTATTTTGTGTTGCTTTAGTTTGCAGGTGAGAGCACACAAAATGAAATATTCAACACCCCCCCCCTCCAAAATCATCTATGGGCAGAAATACCCCATTGGGGTGGGGTGAGTTGAAAAGACAGATTGGTGGAATATCTCTCCCAGCCGCAAGTATCTATCTGCATTCTGAAAAAGAATTACTCAAACCAGTTTTGTTTTTTTTTCAACATGAGGCCAACCAGATATTCCAGCTCTATAATTCCTGCAGTTTCCATCCTGGGGGATTGCTAGTGGTACAAAGTGATAATTGTGAATTTTGTCCTCCTAACAGATGTAGACATTAACCAACGTTTCCCATCTCAATTATAAGAGAAAACTCAACATGTACACACTTTATTGATTCATTTCTCAGACTTTTCATCTTTTACCACCTGCCCAATTTCTGCAACATTACCAGGAAATTTGGACACTAAGGGAACATCGGAAGGATGCTTGTGAGCTTGAGAATACCCATTGTATTCTAGCATACAATATATTTTGTTTTATTTTGTCAGTCTAATTCTTTCTTCCATTAAATAGTTTGTTTGATTACACATTTGTTAGCTACAGATATTCATGTTCATTCTTAAAACATTGTTTTAGAGTTTACTCATTAGATTTAATTTTGCTTCATTATATTACATTTCTTTCCTCTCTCTTTCTTTACTTGGGTTGTTTTTAACAGTCCATGATCAGCACAACAGTGATTTTAGCAGCTGCTATTTTTCTAAAACATTCGGAATGTATTATTCTCGTTAGGAAAGGAATTACATTGCTATGTTTAGATCTTACCTTTCACAACAGCAATCTGTTATCAATAGTACTAAAATCAATAACAAAATAATAAAATAACAGTAAATATAATTAAAACCTATATCAACAGAGCAAGTAGTACCATAGAGATCTCCCAATGAACCTTAGCAATTCTTGAATGTCGATTAAATCAGATATATACTTTCTCTGTGTTGAAATTTAAGCAAGGGTAGAATCAAACACATTTGTAGTAATCCCATATTTGGACTGTTACCACAAATGAAACATTTTGATGTTCTCTATTTCTCTACAAACTGAACTGGAAAGATCTACATTCAACATAGAGAAAACATGGGGTCACCTGGCAGCCACAATTTTCTTGAAGTTATGATGCTCTTTATTTCTTTACTGAATTTATACGCAGCCCATCTCACCAACAAGCAACTCTAGGTGGCTTATAACCAAGTACAAACAATAATATTAAACATTAAAGTGTAAGATTAACATTAACATTGATGTAAAATTTAAAAGATGGTATGAAAGGAGCAAGATCTATTAGTATTCTTCTACTAAAGGTTAGAAGATGTTGCCTTATGCTAGTATTGCATGAGCGGTGAGTAGGCTACTACTTATATTATGCTCCTCATAAAACAAAACAGGCAAATAAGATTAATACAGTTGTATTGCCATCATGCACAGGATTGCTATAGATCAAGTTAAGGCATAGTTTTGTTTAGCAGACCTTACTGTAAAGAATTCCCAGAAAAAGATACTGAACTGCCAACATGAGATTAGGTTTAGCACAATTTAATTTTAATTGTATTCATATTTCCAAAGACCAAAGCTTTCATACAGTACAGCAAGCCTTCATCTAGAAAATGGTACATTTCTTCACCAATCAGAAGTTTGGTGAGATACACATAGCCTTGATACTTTATTTTTTTCCTTTTGGGATCAGCTCATTTCTTTTGAGTCTCGTCAACCTGCCAGAGATTCAAATATATGAAAGCCCTTCTCAGTGTTCTTTGTTTGCCTAGAACTTCTTTATCAGCTCTTCTTTCTATTTTTTAACTGACCCCTTTTCTTTACACAGTTCTTTGATTTGTAAATATATGATCTCACCCTTGCTATTCTTCTACCTCCTGTAAATCTCCTCTCTGTCCCTTTATTCATGCTCTAAAATAATCACAGTAATTTCAACCATGCCAGAATTCATCAATCTATGTATAAACAGTAAACATAAATGTTATTATAATAATGGTCACTGGACAGATTATATGGAAAAACCTACCTGTCTGGAGAAGCCCATAATGCTGGGAAAGGTGGAAGGAGAGGGAAGGAAGAGGATGACCAACAGAAAGGTAAGTGGACTCGGTTACAGTGACAATGGGCACACCACTGGAAGATCTGGAAGGTGAATGTCTATGGAGATTCTTAAGTCAACCAGGTCATAATTGTCCCAAAAGTGCTCTTTCAAAAGGCAGCTGGACTGTCTTGGGGTTTTTTTCCTTGAAAACATTTTGTTTCTCATCCAAGAAGCTTCTTCAGTTCAAGAACTTCAAGAACTGAGGAAGTTTCTTGGATGAGAGAAGGGAATTTTCAAGGGAAAAAACAAGAAAATTCAGTTGCCTTTTGAAAAGCACCTGTGGGACATCTGAAGGATCAGACTGGAAAAAGATCTTCCTGAAGAAAAATTGTTTATGTAATTGCTAAGTGTTGCTTACATTCATTGACTAGTCTCAACTAAAGTTTATGAATTGCATGCATGCAGATTTTAGTGCATACAGGTGTATATTTTTTATACTGATTTATCTATTAGATATTAAAAGCTGGGTTATTTAAAAAAACTAAGCATATTTATTTCATTTATTTCTCAAATGTTAATTGTGTAAGTGATCCCATATAATAGAGATGTACTAAAATTATCATGGTCATTAAAACAAATTTTTGAACTGCTTTTACTGATTTCACAAACTTGCATTCACTGGAATATACATGAATTGCTTATTTAACAGTAGTTTTCCATCCGTCTCTATTCCTCCAAGAAGATGAATTTTTAAAATTTAAATAAAGCTTTAAAATCATTTTATTGGTATGCTGCTGACTACTGAAGTCTCTTGGTGACCAACCCTGAATTAAAAACAGTGTTGGCTTTTAATCATTCAATCTGGAGGATGTAGCTGTACTCGTAGCCCATGTGGGAGAATGTAAAATCACTTAAACTGCTAGAAAACAAGAATGTAATAAAATATTTTTTATGTTCTACAGGATACTGTCTCCAGCAATCTGATAACAGATGAATCTCAGAAAACTGGAAGATACCATTTGGGTCATCGGTAGACTGCGACCCATCATTAGAAGGAATGCAGATGAAGGTCATTAGAAGAATCGTTTGAATACAACTGGTAAAGAGAAAGTTCACCATCTCTCTTGCCTCCCATATTGCTAATGAATCAATTGGCAGGGAAGACCTGCAATTATTGTCCATGTCTACTATCCAGTTTGGTGCAGTGATGATGAAAATAATTAGGACCAGGAGACTGGGAATTCTAGTCCTGCCTTAGACCCAAACCCAGGATATTGCACCAGTTATTTTTTCTTACCCGAGGAAGCAGATAATGGCAAACCACTTCTGACACTTCTGCCAAGAAAACTGTAGGGACTAGTCTAGGCAGTGACTAGGTGTCAAAAACTCATTTCATAAGATGCAACCACAAACAGAAATGCTAGCTGATACAGATGACATCCACGTCTGGCAAAGACATTCAGTCATCTTGAAGCCAACTTCAAGTAGGATTTTAGCTTTCGAAATCATCTTTACTGCTGTAGTTTCACTGCTTTCCATGCCTCATATAGGAGACTTGGAAGGGGCCATGTAGAATGTAGTGTATGTTCAATACTATTTTATCTAGTGTTGTTGTCATTAATTCATTCTCTCTTGTATGTGTATTATTTCTTTTTGACCTCACATGTTTTTCCCTTCATTTCTTCTGTCCAATGTCTAACCCCCTGCTTAAGCAGGAGACTCTAGATCATTTTAGACAGGTGGTTGTCCAGTCTCTTCTTAAAAACCTTCAGTGATGAAGTACCTACAACTTCTGAAGACAAGCTGTCCACATGGTTAAGAAGTTTCTGCTTAATTCTAGGTTGTGTCTCTCCTTTGATTAGTTTCCATCCATATCTTTGTTTTTGAGAAGCAGGAAGTGGAGATAGTCTTCAAGTAAATTTTGAAGTTTAGGTTTTAGGAAGACTACCCACATCTTGATCTTTTTTTCCTCAGTAGCATCTTCTCCCATGGAATCCTAATTATGCTTGACCTGAAGTTATTTATTCTTTTGGCTCCATCAACCAATATTAGCCTCTCCCAGCTCCCTGGAAAAGACTTGACCAAGTCCAGTCTAAACTTGTGGTTGACTGTGGGATGAACCAGAACAGTAACAATAAGATATTCTACTAGAAAGATGCTGCCATGTTGAACAAGTCTTAGTGGAAGAGCCAGACTGTTATATGTGAAAATTTACATGTTACACCTAAGAATGTATAAACCAAAGAGACTCCATATTTGTTCCTAATCTGACCTTCTAGAAGAACATTTATATAACTTGTTAATTAAGAACAAGTTCAGTACATTTATATAAGTTGTTATTTTGCTAAAATTCTGCAAAGTTACAAAGCATTGTGTCTTTGGCTTGATTTAAGAATTCATACTAGGTCACCCTGACATTAGAGGAACTTTTTTAATGATCTATTGTGTAATCTTTTAAGTGAAAAACAGGAAATACGATGATGATGATGAGGAGGAGAGTTTGGGAATTTCCATGAAAGGAGTCTGGGAGGAGTTATGGAAAAACACACAGGACTACCCATTTCTTTCTTATGAAAGTCCCTATAATTCCTATGTGTGAAAAACAGGAAATGTTATATAATCTTTTAAATCCTATATAAGGCTGTATTTATTCTAAGGGGGTGTCTCCTTCTCCTAATCTGCTATTGGGAGTTGGGGTCCGGTATTTGCAAATATCTTACAATAAAGCCTTCTACGGATCTTGGTTGTCACAGTCTGTTATTATTATTTTTATTCTATTCTCTCACAGACTAAGTGTATTCTTCAATCTCTTTAATATGGTTTAAAAGAAAAAGAACCCTATACTGGAACAGTCATCACCTGAGTCAATAAGGACCATGTCAGATGTTAGAATTCCTGAGCATTTGTTACAAGTTGGCAATGGGATTGAGGAGCTATGGCTTATCAACCAAGGCTAGCCCTGAAGGTTTATTAGAAGAAGAACAACCACTGACTTCATAGAAAGGCTTGGAAAAAACAACAACCACAGAGTTCTTGGGAAGAATTTGATGCATATGAAGGCCAACATCAGCTAAAAAACTGTAGCTGTGATTTCACATATTTTTGTCTATAATCATCATAATGCTAGAAGCTATGAGACCGCGAGTTCTAATTTAGTGTAACAGTATGTGGGAATGATCTTGGGAGATGAGAGGAAGAGTTGCAGATTAAGCAATCAACATGCAAAAGACATCTCAGCTTTTAGAAGAAAAAGGAATGTGGGAAGCATCTCAGAAGGAACTTTAATTTTTCTGGAAAATAATTGTAAAGAAGAAGCTTAGTGCCTTCAGACTTGCAAGATTCTATTATTGTAACTTCTTCCCAGGTCTACCTCAAAGGGCTGACATCTTAGCCACACAGTAATCAATTCCTCTCAGATCTAGAAAAATAAGAACTAAGAAACTATTTCTGAAAAATAGGAATAGCACTTAGACTTATATACCGCTTCATAGCCCTCTCTAAGCAGTTTACAGAGTCAGCATATTGCCCTCAACAAGTTGGGTCCTCATTTTACCCACCTTGGAAGGATGGAAGGCTGAGTCAATCTTCAGCCTGGTGGGATTTGAACTCCCAAATTGTAGGCAGCTGGCTGCAGAAGTAGCCTACCTACAGTACTGCATTCTAACCACTGCGCCACAGAGGGTCCTCTACTAATACTACCAAGAAACCTGCAGAAGGTATGTTAAGATGTTAAGAAATAGGAAAGTGTTTCAAGCTATGGTTACCATACATGTTGCAATTTATTTATGTGCAGGTAGTTCTCGACTTACAACAGGTCATTTAGTGAGCATTCAAGATTACAGCAGCACTGAAAAAGTGACTTATGACTATTTTTCACACTTATGACTACCATCCCTTTGGTTATGACCAACATCCCCATGGTCCCATTATCAAAATTTGGATGTTTAGCAATTGACTCATATTGATGACGGTTACAGTGTCTTGGGGTCATGTGATCACCTTTTGTGATGTTTCTGACAAGCAAAGTCAATGGGAAGCCAGATTCACTTAACAACCATGTTACTAACTTAACAACTGCAATGATTCACTTAACAACTATGGCAATAAAGGTTGTAAAATGGGGCAGAACTCACTTAACAACTGTCTCACAAAGCAACAGAAATTTTGGCTTCAGTTATCATAAATTGAGGTCTACCTGTACTTATATTGTGGTCCGCAAATTGGTTTGTAAAAAAGGTACCCATTGATTTTTCTGCACCCAGCATGTCAGCAACTAGAGAGAACATTCCTGTTGGGATATAGTAATGATGGTGCTTTTAATTTTTCTTTCTCTTCCTAAAATGAAGATGTTTTCAAACAATGTGGTCCAGGTTAACTTCCTCTGATTTCTGCTTTCTGCACAGATGAGAATATTTTTAACTTATAATGCAATTTCTTCATGCCTTTTATAGATAACATTACAGATAGCATTCTTCAGGGCACTGTACATCTTCTATTTCTTTTGAGCAAGTTCTGTTCTGCAGCTGCATTTTTCCATTCATGAGTATCACCCCATCAGATCTCAGTTGTATCTTTTAAATCATTATCTTACTGTAATAAACATTCCAATTTATGAAGCTTCGTTTCCCATAAAATGATGATTAGCATATAGACAATGAAGCCCATGAACATTGTGAGTTAATGCTATACCTAAACTTCCACCGAACAATATAATAGTTTTCTTATTTAGTTATTTCTACAGAGCTGAAATTTGTATATGATGTTCTTAATTCTGGCTTTGCTTCTCCCTGCACCAGATTATTCAGTTTAAAATCTTCTTAATCACTTTTTTTAGGTTTCAGCCAGACACTTCCTTCTCAGTCTTCAGGCGGTACAATCAATCTCACATCAGCAGTCAATCATCCAAGGAATAGAGACCGTAATTCAAGAAACCAAATCTCTCCTGTCAGCACTATTTCTATAATCAGTCATTCCCTTGCAGAATTCTTCATTTCCTTCCCAGTTCTCTCCCATGGACCAGAAGGATGGATGAGAACACACCACCTCAACTTTCTTCAGGCTCTTTCAGGGCTTTGAAATCCAAAAAAGATATAGATCAACTTTAGCAGTGTAATAGATTTCTAACGTGAATGGGCAGAAGCAATACCTGTCAGTGGGCTTGGCAGCTGTTTCATCATGTCCCCAGTCTATACTTCTGAGAATCAGCCTATTTCATGAGTCAAGAGATTTCCTTCAACATATTAGCTTCTGTTCTTCACTGTATGGAGTCCAATGCAGCCCTTCTTGCAGATTTAAAGTTGACTCCCTTTCATATCCCTTAGTCATGTTATTATTTACACCAAGACAAATTCCTTGTGTTTCCAATCACAAGGCCAAGAAAGAATTCTATTCTGTTCTATTCTATTCTATTCTATTCTATTCTATTCTATTCTATTCTATTCTATTCTATTCTATTAACCTCCTACTTCAGTTACCAACATTACTGTATTTCAGTTACCAAGTTAAGAAGAGACTGTCTTACCCACTCCTGCAAAATGTAAGGAAAAAGTATACCCTAGTTGTTGTGTAAGAAGAATCAGATAATTAAGTTGGCTGCTGATATGGTTAAATGCTGATTGGTTCTGGTTGAATGCTGATTGGTATTAATAACACAAACAAATAATCCTAGCCAATTTCAAATCAGAGAATAGGCCTGAAAAGATAACTTCTTCTTCTGCCATCAAAATTCGATCTCCCTGATCAAATATGATTATCATCAAAAAGCAATCCAGGTTAGAATTGAATACCCCTCCCTCAGCAGAAGGAGAAAAATAAGGCACCACCTATCTCCAGTTTACAATGCAATCCTTGCAACAGTTCCAAAAAGATTCCACAATCAATTGCGCCTTGATTCAGGTGACCCTGAGATCACAAATAAACCTCCAAGTGGCTTCAACAGCTCTCAGAGAGTGCTAACAAACAGATGACTGAAAATAAAACCATAATCCTTTCATCCCCTGACCCATCATCCTGTCAGAACCTATCCTTGCCATCAGAACTGATGAAGCTTCCCTGATGAGAAATGAAACATTTTCCTCTTCCTCCTCCTCCTCCTCCTCCTCCTCTTCTTCTTCTCCTTCTCCTTCTCCTTCTCTTCTTCCTCCTCCTCCTCTTCCTCCTCCTTTTCCTCCTCCTCCTCCTCCTCCCTCCTCCTCCTCCTCCTCCTTCTCCTTCTCCTTCTCCTTCTCCTTCTCCTTCTCCTTCTCCNCTTCTTCTTCTTCTTCTTCTTTTTCTTCTTCTTCTTCCTTGAGGAAAAAGACAATCCAGTTGCCTTTTGAAGAAAAAAAAAGCAACTTTGAGATAACTATGACCTGGATGAATAAGAATCTCCACAGACATTTAAATCCAGGTTATGCTGTTGGTGGTGATTTGGAACCAAGCAAGAAACAGGCTCTGTGTTCTGTGGTTCTCTCATTTCTCGCAATATACCCTCTGTAGAAGAAAGCAAACACAGAGAAAACCTGTTATAGCTAAAAGGCCCTGTCACACTGCCCAACGGATGCAAAATGTTAGTAAAAAGGACACAACGGATGAGAAA
>BHFT01054921.1:0-10428 GCA_004320025.1 Laticauda laticaudata
AACCAACGGATAGCAAGCTTTTTTGTCCGTTTTACATCCTCTTTGCATCCGTTGGTGCAGTGTGACAGGGGCTTTAGGAAGTATATTGATAAGTTCGAGATGGTAACAAAGTGTTCAACACAGATCAAAATTGAAGTACTATTTAGGAAAGCATTCACCATTTTCATCCCCAATGAATGGTGAAAAGAGAATTCATCAGTGATATTAACAGTCAATTCTGCTACATAACCAGGAATATTTTAGATTAGAAGATGCTGGTTTCTGCTGATTCATTAATTCTCCACTGTTCATTCATTACCTTTCAGAGCTATGAGATACTGCAATTATACTTTGTCTCCAAATTCTAAATGACAGTTGACTAATCCCTTTGGTCTGCAGTCTCCATCTTGAGACTGACTTTGAAATGCAGTTATTGGGATTGAAAAAACAGGTCAGAATTTTCTTGCAACTCCCACTGTTTTTTGGGCTGTATTTCCTCATGAAGAATGTTACTGGTTATGAACTGGTTTGTGCTGCTTTTGGTTGGTCTCTCTAAAAATCTGTTAACCTACGGATGTTGGGCTTTTTAATCCTTCTCATAGATTGCATGGCCTATATAAGCACAAAAATAACATTTGTTCATAACAGAAGATTGAAGGAATGAAGCATGAACCACTTCATGCTTTCATTCCTTTTGTCAAAAAACAGTGTTTAAAGTGCATATAGTAAATTGCAACATTCAGGCCAATACGTTGTAAAGTTTCTTTTATAAGACAGGCCTTTTCCATTTATGAAGATATATTTTTCAAAATTCGTCCCATGGCAACTCTATTTGGAAGCAGCAGAATAATATCAGTAGCTTCGCTGGAGGTTTCAAAGCCATATCTCTTGCTTTCATATAGTTGGTCAAAATAATATTATACTGAACTTAAAATACCCTTATGACCCTCAGATTAAATTTAGAGAGCTAAATAGAATTGCTTTATAACTGATAGATGGACATAATTTATAGAATTTATCCCTCTCCCCCCAAAAAAGGACAAGAAAGCTACAGTGAAGGCAGAGAGAAATGTATCAAGAATTGTAAAGAGGAAAGAGCCTGAAACAACATCTGTAAGAATACTTTCAGGAAAGTTTTCATTTTTAATGCATAAGAACAAAGAATAATTTGGGTTTCTCAGCATTTAAGGTTCTTTCCTCTCTCTTCCCCCATCCCTATTTAAAAAAAAATATTTTTAGTGTAAGATGCCACATCCTGCTTACAAGTGTGCTCATGGGGCAGATGATGGATGGAACTGCCTTGCTTCAGAGATCCCCAGTGAAGACAAAAATTCCCCTTTCTCTCCCTTTCTCACCACCCCAAAGTCAGAAGACTTAATAGCAAAAAGGTTAAAAAGAAGCTTACAGCTCTACATATTACTCCAATAAAACTGTCCAGAATCTGGACAACTTTAAAAAAAATTCTGAAGAAGCTGAATGAACTCTGTAATCATTGCTTTACTTCAGTGATATTGAATAATACTTATACTAATAATGATAGGAACAATACTAATATCCTAAATGTTATGCAAATAGCAACTGGAAATGATATAGTATTCTGTTGTATTATTCAGATGTATTATTCTAACCATCTGAATAATACAATATTGGAGGACAATGATTTTGACAGCTGTTTATATATTTTTGAATTAATGTGGAGAGGATTTTAACAACTTTGATAATATTTGGATAATTGACAATACACTCCTACACATGTTTACTCAAACCTAAATTCCAGTGAGTTTAATGGGTCTAATGTCCAGCTAGGTTTACATGTCATTTACAGTGATTTACTTCCAATTAAGTATAGGATTGTAGCCTATGGTTATAAATTTAAGCAATTCATTCTTCATTTAAGAAAAATGTTACAGAGTAAACAGATGCAATATTTGAAGATCTGAGTGATGATTCTATCCAAATTTAAATGTTGAATCAAATATCCAAATCAAATGCTTGTATATATTTTATTTGTGTATGTGGTCAATAACAAGTGCTTTGGAAATAAAAAAAATATTTTCACTTGGCATATTTTTATGTTTACTGCTTTGTATTGGGAACGAATGCACAACAGAATGAGGCAAGGCAGCTAAATTGGTCGTTCAGGCTTTATTGAATTTGCACGCTAACAGCGAATAAACCACTCAGCCGTGAGGCAACAGCTGTTGGCCTGTTTGACAGTTCCTTATATAGTAGGCTGTCAAACTACCAGTCAATCAGGTTGCGGTTGGGTGCACTGTGCTGGAAACCAGACCAGAGGGGGAACTTCAAAACATAGCACTCCTTCCCACCTCGACAGCACATGCGTAGTCTTTGAGGTAGGCTGGGCGGTGCTGGATCCTAGTTGGTTCCTGAGAACTCATTGTTCTCCCTAGTTAATACAGCTCCTGGCTCAGGTTCCCTTGCTCCCTTAGTTGATTAATGTGGCGCCTCCAGGTCTGGCCATCCTTTAACTTCACAATGTACAAACATGGCTCGGTTGTGCTAGTAGCCACAGAGGATTACCAATGTAGTTCCTAGCAAATACCTGGTCCCCCATATCAAACTCCCTAGTGTTGCTATGCGAGTCAAGGGGCTTGTTTGGTGTATAGGGAGGATGTAGCCTATCAAAAACTGTTCTAAGTCTTCGGCCATTAATAATTCTGCTGGGCTATGATTTGTAGATGGACATGGGGTAGAGTGCTGAATAGCAGATACTGGGCTGCTCTAGTTGGCCATGGCCCTGGACCCATCTTTGCTCGAGCTTCTTTTGCAGATCTTACCCCTCGTTCTACCATACCATTATTAGAGGGATTAAAAGGAGGAATTAATGTGTCTTATGCCTAAACTAATGAGAAACAGCTCGAAACTTATTGAAATAAATTGTGGCCCATTATCTGATACAATTAGATTGGGAAGCCCATGGATGGTGAACACCTTTTGTAAAGTTAAGCTAACAGCTTCAGATGTTGAAGAGGTAATTAAAACTACCTCAATCCACTTGGAGAAAGCGTCTACTAAGATGAGAAAGATCTGGCCTTGGAAGGGCCCTGTGAAATCAATGTGTAGGCATGACCATGGACCTCTGGGGGCTTCCCACTCTGTTACTGGGGCTTTGAGAGGTATTGACCTAGTTTCCTGACACTGCTGACACCCTGGCACCCATTCAGATATTGCCTGGTCCATCCCTGACCACCACACATAACTTCGGCCTAAGGACTTCATACGAACAATGCCCAGGTGACCCTTCTGGAGTGCCTCCAGTACATGATTTTGTAAGGATGAGAGAATTACCACTCTACTCCCCCATAGTAAACAACCCTTGCTGCAAGACAGCTCTTGTTGCCTTATTTTGAAAGGATGACAATCAGCAGGCACAGACCCTTGTGGCCATCCCCTTTTCACCCAGTCCAGANTTAGGAGGATGGATTCCTCAGCTTCCTGGTCTCTGCTGCAGCTGGAATCAGACACCTGCTGAGGGCATCAGCATGGCTGAGGCGTTTGCCCGGGCAATGTGTGTATGAGTATGCTGCCAAAAAAAAACCAAAACCCACCTTGTCATTTGAGGGGAGAGTATTTGAGGAGTCTATTTATCCCCAGCGAATAAACCTAGTAAGGGCTTATGATGTGTGATAAGTTCAAACGTATGTCCATAAACATACTCGTGGAAACATTTAATGCCAGTAATGTCAGCAATGGCCTCACAATCTATTTGGCTATAATTGCGTTCTGCTGGAGATAGGGTCCTAGACAAATATACTGTAGTGGCCTCAGAGCCATTAGGCAGTCTGTGACTCAACCCCCCCCCCACTCCATATGGAGAAGCATCGCATGCCAACATAAATGTTAAACATTCATTGAACTGTATGAGAACAGAGTCTGAAGTTAACAAGTCCTTCACAGCCTTAAAAGAGCTAGCCTCTTTCTTGTCCAAATCCAAGGAGATTTGTTTGTCAAAAGGTCTGTGTAGGGGTTCAGCTACACTAATGCCTTGTGAGGAATGAAAATGGCATAGAAATTCAGGAAGTCTCGGAAAGCCTGCAGTTCAGTTTTGTTGTTTGGAGTGGGAGTGTTTTTTATGGCTTGGACCTTAGCTGTCGTGGGATGAATTCCAGCAGCATCAATCAGGAACCCCAGGAACTCCACCTTAGGTACACCCAAATGGCACTTACTCTTTTTTAGTTTCAAACCTGTTGTCTGGAATCTCTTAAAAGCTTCCCTTAGGCTGTCTAAAAGTGCCTTTTCATCTCTAGCTGACATAATAATGTTGTCAAAGTATGGGACAACTCCAGGGATGCCTTGTAAGAATTGTTCCACTAGGGACTGGAATATTCCAGGTGCTGCACTAATGCCAAATTGTAGCCTATTGCATCTAAATGCTCCTCTATGTGTTACTATAGTTTGGGCTTCTGCGGTCGCTGAGTCCACTGGCAGCTGTTGGTAAGCTTGAGCCATGTCGAGCTTTGCAAAAAAATTTCTGTTACCCAGTGAATGCAACAGTTGCACCATAGGCACTGGGTACGTGCTCTGCTGTAATGCCAAATTCAGGGTTGCCTTATAGTCAGTGCACACCCTGACTGATCTGTCAGCCTTGAGTGGCATGACAATTGGGGTCTCCCAGAGAGCAGATCTATTGGTCTAATACCCCTTGTGATATAAGCTTATCGAGTTCAGCATCTATTTTTGGGCAGAGTGAGAAGGACATTCATCTCGCTTTCAGTCTCCTAGGATAACTGTAGGGTCTAAATTCAGCAAAATAGGTTTCCCTGTATATTTACCTAGGTCATTGTCAAAAACACTAGCAAATTCCTTAACCAGTGCATCTATGGTGTCAGTGCTTTGTCCATTTGTGGCATGCACTCCACTTATGGCCAGACCTAGGGATTCAAACCAGTCAAGGCCCAGCAAGCTTGGCAATGCCCTTTCCACAACTGTTAGTGGGAGACAGCCTTTGAATTGTTTGAAAACTACTGTCACTTTAATGAGACCCAAAATGGGAATTGTATTCCCTTGATAGTCTCTTAATGTGAGGGAACAGGGTCTTAATCTTTTTTTTGCCATTTTGGGCACCAACCTTTTGATTGTGCTCCAACTGACCAATGACAAAGAAAATCCTGTGTCAACCTCCATTTGACAATCCTGTCCCTCAATTTTCACTGAAAGAAAAAAAGTTTCTTTAGTGATAAGTTTATTTGTCCTACTCAGGGTTGATGCAGCAATTATCCTTTGGATGGTGGAACACTCCTCCCCCAACCTAGGAATTTTTCTAGGGGTCCCCTTCATTTGCCTTTGTTTTGCCAGGACTCTGTCATCAGGCAGGATAGCTCTGCACTTCCTAGCTAAATGGCCTCTCTTCCCGCAGTGCTGACAGTTTGCAGTTCAAAATCTGCAAGCTGTTCACTGATGGTTACCTCTGCACCCTATGCAGGATTATGCCTTGGCTGTTTTTGTGGATTGCCAATTATTACCTGACAAAGTCTTCAGCCGGTGGATGTCGTCATCCCCTGGTAAACCGAGGTCTTCCTGTGTAGCCTCTTCTTGGTGGACAGCTAAGGCTTTCCTGCCCAAAGCTGGGCTGCTCGTGCCATGAATCTCTACTGTTGACTTGTTGGATAGCTCTGCAGTGCAGGCTTTGTCCAATGCTGATTGTAGCATCAGGTCAGTTTTTGCTAGCAGTCTGTGCTGGGTTTGGAACTCTTTTAACCCACAGACTAACCGATCCAACAATGCATCATCCAGCTCTTTAAACTTGGAGAGCAGCTGTTTGGAGACCCACCATAAATTGATTAACAGTTTCCCCCTCAACTTGCTCGCCTAGTGCCTCAAGGATGAAGATCCCATCCTCACCTCCAGTGCTTCATATTGGGAACGAACGTATAACAGAATGAGGCAAGGTGGCTAAATTGGTTGCTCAGGCTTTATTGAATTCGCGCGCTAACAGTGAATAACCACTCAGCTGTGAGGCAACTGCTGTTGGCCTGTTTGACAGCTCCTTATATAGTCTGCTGTCAAACTACCAGTCAGTCAGGTTGCAGTTGGGTGCACCGTGCTGGAAATCGGACCTGAGGGGGAACTTCAGAACATAGCATTTACAATATCCCAATTCCTTTTCTAAAAGATATGTCCTCTCCCAAGAAAAAAGGAGGTCCATCACCTACAATAATTTGATGACTTTACACTGCAACACTTCAACGCTTGAACTTGGTCAGCTTAGGCTAACGCTTGGCCTAACTTTGTGGAATTCAGAATTACCTAATCAGGACTCATGATTAGGGTTTTCTGCCTTTGCTATATCTCCTTTACTAATATCTGAAGGACTAATCTTTTTCTCTCTCTGACACACAGCAAGGAAGAACAGAAGTAGAATATATTTACTACTTTTCTGGATAGGTGTTCTAAATGAATTTCCTGCTACATAGACAATCAAAGAAAGGTAAAAATGAAGAACTAGGCCACCTAAATACAAATCTAGATAATGCAATACAATCACAGATGAATGAAAGAAGTGTTACATTTTCATAGAAAACCACTAATATTTGAATATCAAAGGCTCATTG
This sequence comes from Laticauda laticaudata, assembly GCA_004320025.1. Classification (NCBI taxonomy): domain Eukaryota; kingdom Metazoa; phylum Chordata; class Lepidosauria; order Squamata; family Elapidae; genus Laticauda; species Laticauda laticaudata. The sequence continues at coordinate 6,552 of BHFT01054921.1, forward strand.
GTATAACCTTCACAAAGCGATTCCACACATCATTTATGTAAAAGAGAAAACTTAAATACCTCATCACAATGAATTGATTTCTGTTTATTTCAATCTCAATATGTAAACAGTCTGATTTAGACAATGACATAATATCTGCTCAGTGTACTTTTGCTCTTATGATTCATCACAATCCATCAAGATACAAAGTCTATGTTTGCTTCACATGGCATACCAAGCCATATTTTTCTTCCTTTTGGCTTAGTAGGTTTTAATAAACTGTGGTTGAGCATGAGCAATTCTTGGTTTAGCGTGCTGTATAAAGCCACCCTTCACATTAGGAAATGAGCTTGATTTATAGGTATATTTTCATTTCAATGAATGGCTTAAATTTCAGGTAAAGGTATAATGCAAACTGCTGCTTTTGAGTTGCTGTTTATGTATTCTCTAGCGAAGAGTGAATTTTTGAAGAAGAGTTCTAGATTTGCTATTTCTAAATAATTATAGAAAGGAACAAGTTCCACTGATAACCCCCCAAATTCGAACATAAAAAGCCTTTCATTCCATTCTTTCAGAGAAATGCAACACATCAGCTTAAGCTTTCCAAAACACCAGTGATGCACAAACAATTTATAGTGACAATTTCACCTTTGGCATAATAAATACTTTCACTGTGTGATTTCCATGTAGGATGTTGATTTAGGTCACCTCAACTGTGTTAATCTTTGCCTTTTAATTTTAGAGGAGTAAATTTATTAAAAAGATAAATAAATGCCACAGGAATAACCAAAGGTTATCCATTAGTTTTCAAGTCAGCTTACATGACCTGGGTTGATTCTGATAAATATAATTTATTACAATGTGAATAAACAGTTGCAGTAAATTCCAACCATTTAAACACAATACATATTAGGCTGGTATTTTTTTTAATGTTGCTCTAATGACTGGCTTTCATATCTCATGTTGAAGAAAGTGCCACAAATAAATCATTAGAAAATAGTGTGCACACATTTTTTAAACTGTGTTTACCCAAAAGCATCTCAAGTCAATTTAAATAGATATTACAAGATATAACATAGAATTATAGAGCTAGGAGGGAGCCCAGAGGTCTTGGAGTCCAACCCCACAAGAGACCTACACCATCTTAATCAAATTGTTGTCCAGACTATTTTTTGAAAACCTTCAGTGAGGGAGCACCTACAACTCCAGGAGGGAAGCTATTCCATTGATTACTTTTCTCACTGTGTGGATTTTTTTTTTGTTTACTTCTAGGTTAGATCTCTCTTTAATAAGCTTCTACCCATTACTTACTGCCTCTGGTGGTTTAGAGAATAAGTCAGTCCCCTTTTCTCTGTGACAGTCCTCAAATTCTGAAACACAATTATCATGTCCCCACAAATCCTTTTCTTCTAGGCTTGTCATGCCTTGCTCCCTTAACCATATACTGTATTCATTCATTCAGCCTGCAGTCTCTTTATAATTTTTGCTGCTATTTTATGCACACTTTCTAGGATATTATACAATATTATACAATAAGAAAGAACTGTGCCCTTTTTCCTTCCCCAAATTCTTAACTATTCAGTTAAAATAGTGTTTTATTTTTTTTAAAAATTACATTGGTGTATCATAATGCATATTTATGAATGAAAAAAATAGTTTGGATCAAAGTAATGAAGAAACTAGGTTGGCATATTATACTTAATAGGTCATTTAAAGTATTAGGTGCATCTACACATGGTATGCTTGATTAATTCTTACTTTAATTAGTGTTCTCTATAGTAGCTTATTATATGACTGAAATCCATCTGGTTATTTATTATTTGTGCATTAATCACTAATTTTGAGATTATTCTAATTCAATATGATAGTAGGTAAATAAAATTCTTCTGTCCTTCCTCCCACTCTCGCTCCCTCCCTTCCATTTTCAAATATTTAGTTAAGAATAACTGATTGTATTCATAAAGATATATGCTTATAATTAGGAGTGGGATTCCGCTTTTTTAACAACCAGTTCTGTGGGCATGGCTTAGTTGGTGGGTGTGGCTTGGTGGTCATATGACTGGGTGGGCATAGCCAACTCGACATCACTCATGTCAAAGGGCCCTTCTCTTCGCTTAGCCTCTCATGACAGTGGGGATGCTGCAACAATAAGTCATTTTTTTCAGTGTCATTGTAACTTTAAATATAACTTATATAAATACAAATGAACTGTTGTAAATTAAGGATTACCTGTACAAAAATACAAAAAGCTTCTTTGCTTGCAAAAAGCTGCTCTACATACCAATCATTGGATTAAAAATATCTGCAAGCCAGAGTTACAAATCAGGAAGGGTGCCAGAGCACCTTGAGTAATGAAAATAGTTAAAATGCAATGATAACTATTAAGCAGCCATCTCTCGCTCATAAAGTGAAACCCTTTAGCAGAGACATCATTTAAGCTCTCCAGAAAAAGCACACCCAGAAGAAGCAATCCATAGATCCATTTGTACCACTTAAGGAGACCAGCTGGTCTCACTCACCTCACAAGATATCCTAAAGAAATCATCCAGATCTAAGGAAAGGTCACATGCCCCCCAGAAAGGCAATAAAAAATCAGTGCCAAGTTTGCATCCTGGCTCTTGGAAGATTACCCCAAAATGATAGTGCCAGATAGAACTAAAGCAGAGAGGAAGACCCCCCCTCACCAGAAAGAAAAAGAAACCAAGAGCCAGGAAAAAATTCAAACACAACACAAATAATTAAATCACAACAGTAGCTGTTGCTTGTTGAAGCTGAATAGGGAAAATTATCTTATCAATAAACACAGGATTAAATGTCACCAACCACAGAATTAACCTTTACCAAAAAACAGTTTTAGATTAAAACTCAGAAAGGTTATGTAAACTCACGTTTGAATGTCAATCTTTCTAGCAAGCCAAGAAGCCTTGCTGAATGTCACTCATCTTGGTTCCCTGTCACTAAAAGCTTTGTTTCAATTATTTCTTCAAAGTGCTAATTGTCCAGGGAAGTATTTCCTCCCAACAGCAGTGTAAAAATCTTAAAACAAACCTTCCCCTTTAAGAAAGCCTCAGAAACTCCGGAGACAGGAAGTCTAGGCATTCTGGCAAGAATGTAATAAGGGTGGAAAAAAACAAAAGGAGATTGCTTCTAACTGGTTCTCAGAACTGCTAAAAAGCTAACAAGGAGTTCTGTAGAACTGGACAGAACTGGTAGAATCCCACCCCTGCTTATAATGATACTTTAAAATGAAACCAAATGTCAAAAAGCAGCTTTTCCCAGCCACCTTCTTGTGCATTAAAATCTTCAGGTAAGTCCCCCCTTAATATCAAGGAAAGAACATTTGTTTTGATCATAATTAGATTTTGATCATTCCTTTTATGGGATTTAGTGGGCATTGACATTTTTTTTAGGAATAAGTCACTGTACTTTTAGTTACTTAGACTATTAATTTTCAAAATCACATCTCTCAGTTATGCTTCTAATCTTTCAGACAAGCCTAATCCAGGATCTTTGAAAGTCCACTTATTATAGTAAATTGGATTATTGCAGCAATTCCTTCATGGTTCTTGCACATGTAGATAGGTATCTAAGTTTGCAATGGACACAGCTTATGGGAAACAAGGCCATAGCCCTTCATTATCTATGTTGCTTTTTTTAACAATGAAGAGTGTGATTCTGGTAACAGAATAGATAAGATGGAAATCCAAATCTTACTACACCAATTATAGGATTTGCAAAATCACTTTTAGTCTTGAAAGCCTGATACCTTTTAGGTAACCCAAGATCAAAATTTTGAATGCTTCTGTACAGTGTATTACATCTCCAATCTGCCAAACCCATATTTTAGGGCATTTTTATTTGATCTATCTATCTATCTATCTATGTATCTATCTATCTA
>BHFT01054924.1:0-20400 GCA_004320025.1 Laticauda laticaudata
GCGTTTGTGCGTCTGTGACAATTTGAAAAACCCGCCTCGTACAGATATTCATGAAAACGCTTTACCCCAGCGACAATGCTAGGGCCTCTCTGTCCACTTGGCTGTAGTTCGCTCGGCTTTGACAGAGTTTTTGAGTAGTATGCGACGGGCGCCTCTCTTTCCGTCCGGAAGTTGGTGGCTCAGGATGGCTCCGACTCCAAACTGTGATGCGTCGCAGGTCACTCTCAGTGGTAAAGTGTCGCTGAATTGGATGAGAACGGTATTCGAGGTTAGCAATCTTTTTATTTTGAAAGGCTTTCTTTCTTGTGCCCCCAAGTCCCAAAATTGCTTTTTTGTCCAGTAAACCGGTCATTTATTAGCGGTTTCTGCTATTGTGGCCTATTCGGTAGGAACACGTATGTAAAAATTTATTAGACCCTAAGAATGCCTGTAACTCGCTTTTGTTCTTTGGTTCTGGTGCGTTATTTATGGCTTTGGTTTCTTTCGGTGGGGTGTATACCCTCTCCGTCTATTAAATAGCCCAGAAATTCGAGCTCTTTTAGCCAGGCAGCACTTTTCTTTTTTACTTTTAGTCCAGCTTCCCTGAATTTGGTGTGTACCTTTTTAAGGTGTCTGTTTGAGTAGGTTTTCGTTTTTTGCTGAAATTAGGACGCTCGTCGAATGTACGGTACGACTCCTTGTATCCGTTTAGGAGGCGTTCCATGAGGCTTGAAAAACGCCTGGTGCCACACTGACTCCACAATTGGAGTCTCTTACATCGAATGACCCTTTGTGTGTAACTATAGTCTGTACCTCCGCGTTTCGGGGTCTACTGGGAGTTGTTGGTATGCTTGTGCCAGGTCGAGTTTGGCGAAAATTTTCCCTCCCCCCAGGGAATGTAGCAAATGGCGACTACGGCACCGGGTATGCGCTCTGGTTGTAGTGCGTGGTTCAGGAGTCGCCTTGTAGTCACCACAGATTCGGATTGACCCATCAGGCTTAATAGGTGTGACTATCGGCGTTTCCCATTTTGGCATGGGTCTACAGGCTCTAGCACCCCTTGGGCTACTAATTTATTTAGCTGTTCCTCGATCTTTGCTTTTAAGGCAAACGGAACTCGCCGGGCTTTTAGTTCTTTTAGGGGCTAACTTGTGGGTCTAGACTGAAAGAAAATAGGGTTTCCCGGTACTTGCCCAGTGAGCCGTCGAACACGTCTTGGAATCCCGGATTAGTCTTCCTCCCAGTCGGTTTGTGCTTACTCGGTCTATCCCGGTCATCCCGATGCCCAAAAGGCGCGAAACCATTCGATGCCAGGAGGCTCGGCCTGTCTCGGTCGACTATGTGTCAGCGGAAGTACCTCGACATGCTGTTTGTACAAGACTTTGAATTGGCCCATGCCAACTACCGGATTCGGTTTCCCTGGTAGTCCTTGAGTTGTTAGCCGCTGCTTTTTATGTCTGTCGGGTCGGATGTCAGGACTAGTTGTTTTATTGGTGCTCCACGAGACCATGGACAGGAAAGATCCGAGTCCACCTCCATTTCGCAGGCTTTCCTTCAATTTTTTACTGTTTACGTTGACTTTCTTTCCGCTTTCCGTTCTTAGCGCTCCCTATTGAAACAGTTTGATGTGATTTCTCTCTGTTGGGTTTGCTTGTTTCGCGGCCACTTTCTCTCCGCTTGCCGGGCTTCGGCTTGTGTGGGGGGAATTGGCGCGTCCTCGTCGGCTGTAGTTTTTTCTGTTCCTGCAGAACTTTCTCGATGTGCCCCGTTTCTTGCACTTCTGCAGATGGCAAATCGAGAAACCTGCATTCCGCTCTCGGGTGACTTCCTCCGCAGCCAGCGCATTCCCGCCAAAATTTCTTTTCGCGCTCTTTCTTGCCGGCATGCGTGCGGTGGGAACCTCGTCAGTCTCCATCGTCTGACTCGGACGTCCTGCCAAGCTCCGTGGGTGGTAACGGGAGATATTGTTTACTTCTCCTGTGGCCGGGTTTGTTTCGTCCCTGCTTGTTTCATCTGTCTCATGGTAACGGCCGACTTTTTTCGCGGCTTCAGCGGCTGTGGCCTTCCGCGATGGCCCTCAACTAAGGTTATCTTAGGCTTGTTCAGTAGCTTACTTTGCGCCGTTGAATCGCTTACAGCTCCCAAAATTACTCGCGTCTTCTCATAGCTCTCGTCGAGATTTAAGAATTCCACTCTCCCCCTATCTGTCGGCAGGCAGCTACGAAATCGGCTACCGTCTCACCTTCTTTCTGGTCTTTCCGGTTAGAATTCGTGCCGTCTTATGAGGTTGACAACCGTTGAGTGCGTAGTGCGTTTCAGTAGTTTCTGGGAGTTTGGACCAGGTTAGTTGTTTAACGTCTCGGCGGCTTCGCCAGGGCTTTTGCCATTTTGAAAATGGTCCGGTCCGCAGTGCGTTAGAAAAACGGCTCTTTTGCGTTGTTCGAGAATGTCTTCCATCTCATTGCTCTCCAGGTACATCTGGAAACGGTCTGCATACGAATCCCAGTCTTCCTCGTTGGGATTAAAAGGTGCGGGCGGTGCATTGTTTCCATCCATTCTGTTGTCGTCTGGAATTTTCTCTCACCGCGTGCTCGGGTCTCGCGCTTCAGGACGATCCCACCTTCGTCGCCAGTGTTTTGTCTGGAAAAACACGAGGTAGACCGGGTTCCAACAGCAAAGTCTTTATTGTAAGCCAGGATGTAGATGAGGAACATTGGCTCAAGCCGCGCCGGTCTTTTATACATTTTTCCTGGCCGGCTTGCAGCCAATGACAGTTGTTTGATTTTCCGCCTTCCCACGGCTGCAGGATTGGTTCAAAAGGAACCAATCCCTTTTCGTTCTCAGTAGCCAATCGGAATGCATTATTTGAAGCCGGTTATTTTCATACAGAACAGAATAAGAAAGCGCGGATTTTTAAAGGGAAAGGGGAAAAAGGGAAAATATCTTTGACAGCTGAGCAGGGCTTTCGAACCAGGATTGAAGAAGCCGGAACAAGATATCCAAACAAATTGAATTAAAAATACATTGCTAACGAACAGGCACAATTTAAAGCTGACTTAGAAGTTTTCAAAAGAAGAGGAAATATTTAAATTGAAGATTTTATTGCTTTGGAATACCAAGGTTTGGAAAGCCCCGAACAAATAAAACGGGGGAAAGGTGAGGACGTTGTATAATGGAGAGTGCCATCTGGTGGACAAAAATTTAAACTAAGGAAAGTCCCTATTTCTCTATGAATCGGATCTCATACAACGAAAAGGAAATATTGAAACAATATAACAGCACCCTAAAAAGTGGAAAATTGAATTAGAACAAAAGAAAAAATATGGATTGTTGGATTGATTAGTGATTTTGCTATAACCCAGTTCGGGAATATTTATTAATCCAGAAAATTTGAAGAAGAAAAAAGAAAAAGATTGGTGATTGGTGGATTTTAATGACTATAATATAAGAGTGTGTAACAATATCTCTGCGGGATCTAAAAATGGAATTTAAAATTTTGATAGAACTACTACATGCAAGAGGTGAATCACTTGCCTCTGAGTTAAAAGCTATGGAAATGGCAATTGAAGAATATGAAGAAGACACTCAAGAAGAAGCCATCTTAAATAGACAATCAACACAAAGAACACCACAAAGAAGAGGAAAAAGAAGGGGGGTTAAAAATGGGATATTTAAAAAAGTAACTAAAACAGGGAATATTTATAAAAATCGGAACGACAGAAAGAAACAGCAGAAAAGTAAAGGGGAAGGAAAATACACTGCTCAAAAAAATTAAAGGGAACACTTATAACAACACAATGTACCTCCAAGTCAAACACACTTCTGTGAAATCAAACGTCCACTTAGGTAGCAACACTGATGACAATCAATTCACATGCTGTTTGTGCAAATGGAATAGACAATAGGCAGTTAGCAAGACATCCCCAATAAAGAGTAGTTCTGCAGGTGGCGACACAGACCACTTCTTCAGTTCTTATGCTTTCTGGATGATGGTTTGGTCACTTTTGAATGCTGTTTGGTTTGGTCCACTTTTGAATGCTGGTGCGTGCTTTCACTCTAGTGGTAGCATACAACCCACACAAGTGGCTCAGGTAGCGCATGCTCATCCAGGATGGCACATCAATGCAAGCTGTGGCAAGAAGGTTGCTTGTGTCTGTTAGCATAGTGGCAGAGCATAGTGGGCACCCACCAGGAAACAGGCCAGTACATCAGGACACGTGGAGGAGGCTGTAGGAGGCCAACAACCCAGCATCAGGCCACTACCACGCCCTTTGTGCAAAGAGGGACAGGAGGAACACTGCCAGAGCCCTGCCAAAATGACCTCCAGCAGGGACAAAATGTGCATGTGGCTGCTCAAATGGTCAGAAGCAGACTCCACAGGTGGGTTGTGCTTACAGCCCAACACTGTACAGACGTTTGGCATTTGCCAGAGAACACCTAGAATTAGCAAATTCGCCACTGGTGCCCTGTGCTTGACAAATGAAAGCAGGTTCACACTGAGCATATGTGACAGACGTGACAGGGTCTGGAGATGCCATGGATAACGTTCTGCCTGCAACATCCTCCAGCATGATTGGTTTGGCAGTGGGTCAGTAATGGTGTGGGGGCATTTCTTTAGGGGGCCACCACAGCCCTCCATGTGCTTGCCAGAGGTAGCCTGACTGCCATTAGTACCGAGATGAGATCCTCAGACCCCTTGTGAGACCATATGCTGGTACGGTTGGCTCTGGGTTCCTCCTAATGAAAACAATTCTGGACCTCATGTGGCTGGTGTGTGTCAGCAGTGTTCCTGCAAGACAAAGGCATTGATGCTATGGACTGGCCCGCCCATTCTCCAGACCTGAATCCAATTGAGCACATCTGGGACATCAGTCTCGCTCCATCCACCAACGCCACGTTGCACCACAGACTATCCAGGATTGTGGGAGTGCTTTAGTCCAGGTGTGGGTAGGAGATCCCTCAGGAGACCATCTGCTACCTCATCAGGAGCATGCCCAGGCATTGTAAGGAGTCATACAGGCAAGTGGAGGCCACACACCATTACTGAGTCTCATTTTGACTTGTTTTAAGGACCATTACATCAGAGTTGGACCAGCCTGTAGTGTTTTTTTCCACTTTAATTTGAGTGTAACTCCAAATCCAGACCTCCATGAGTTGACTAATTTGATTTCCTTTGATAATTTTTTGTGTGATTTTGTTGTCAGCACATTCAACTATGAAATGAACAAAGTATTTAATAAGAATATTCATTCATTCAGATCTAGGATGTCTTATTTTGTTGTTCCTTTATCTTTTTTGAGCAGTGTATATATAGAGAGAGGGGATAAAATCAGAGGAGAAAAGATTTGGAAAACAAAAGGGAAGAGAGGTAATGAGGAACAGGAACAGAAAAGAAAGAAATATGGGAAATTGTAAAATAAAGGAAAATTTTTCTTTACCTAGAATATATTGGGACAATGGTTAATGAAATTCAGAGGGGATTCCGCATTACATGTGGGGTAATAATAATGTACTTTGCAATTACAAATTATAGATATAGTTTTATTGAAGGAGGAGGGCACTGATATCTATTCCAGAAGATGAATGCATTTTCTTATTTTTATTGTTACAAGAAAGGTATATATATATTAAAATGATTGAAATGAATTGTGAGGAAATTTAAAAATGAGATTAAATCAGTGACCAAGCAAAATGGCTTAATTGTTTCTTTTTTTTTCTTTTTCTTTTTTTTTTATACCATAAATAAAATTTTATGGAAGTAAAGGGAAAAAATACATTGCGGAATCTGACTGAAAAGTACAATGTAAAGTAGTTTATTTTTCTAGGGATTAATTACTACTATAACTAAGTAAAATAGATGTTTAACTGAGAATTAATTTGTCATTTACTTATATTTTACTATCTAAGTAAAATAGATGTTTAATTGGGAATTTAATTAAGGCATACTACCACTGAGGTGACACTCCAAACTAGTAAAAGCGGAGGGGAAATTTATGTTTTGTTTTATGTGAAAAACTTGTATTAATCTGGACTTTATGAAAAGAATTTGCGATGGAATTGCAAATTTGACAAGATAAAAAAAGAATTAAAAGGGAATAAGTATGAAGATATGGAAACTATTAGTGATTTAATTGAGAAAAGAGTACTTTGGAGAAGGCAAGGCTTAAGCAATACATTTGAAATAAATTGAAATGAATTGAGAAGATGTTTAGAATGAGAGTAATATTAATGAATAGCATTAACTTGNCTTAAAAGAAATGTTAATGTTTAAGAAATATATTATGAATTGAGAAAATGCTTAGAATGAAAGCAGTATCACTTTACAGAATTAATGTGTTTGTTTCTTTTCTTGTGTAAAAGTTGAAATGGAGAAGTAATAATAGAATTAAGTTAAAAATGGACAAGACAGAATGTTGAATGTAAAAATGAATATATAATTACTGTCATGTTTGCATGTAAAAGTGATGACTCGGAATTAGGTTGTACACTGAAAAGAGCCTTTTTTATGTTGTTTGGAAAAGTTGAATAAAACTTGTTTAAAGTAAAAGTTACAAACAATAGAGTTTTAGTAGTATACAGACATATTTATATTCGTTTTATATTATTGCCACACCCACTGAAGATTTGGCCTCACCTCTAGATGTTAAATCATTCCCCACTCTTTATAGTTTTGAACTTTCAAAAATATATTTAAAAAAATATATTGTTAAAATGTTGAAATATAAAAGACGGCAAAGAAATGAGACAGAACAAAAGCAGCACTATATATAGATTTCAAAAAATGTTGAAATATAAAAGACGGCAAAGAAATGAGACATAACAAAAGCAGCACTATATATAGATTTCAAAAAAGAAAAAGGCATAGTTAATAGATCTTCTTCTTCCTTTCTATTTGTTTCCTCAACTACTAACCATAATATGCATTTATACATTACATAGAACATTAGACATTAAACATTAAACTTCTAATTAAGTCATAAAAACCCTATTCCATATTACATTCAAAAAGTTTCTTCATTCATTATCTTAATGTAGTATATAAAATAACCCAGTATCTATATCAACCCCATAGTGTAAATAAGAGTTTTGGTTGAAGACCAAACCAGGCATGAAATGTAACACTGGGAAGAAAATTATTAGAACATGTGAGTATGAATTCTGTTAGAATCACTGTGTGTGGAAGATAATCCTTACCTACCTTGACAAAATCTTTCTCCTAGCTGCACTTGCTGCTAAGTCCAGAAAAGTAAGCCCTGATTGGTATAAACGACAGTTTACTTTCTTTTATCTACCAGGAACCAACCTTTGTTTCAATTTTTACCATAGCGGGACACGGAATGACTTTATACAGCTTTATTTGGTACATTAATGCTGGTCTTTCCTGCTAAAGGAAGATCTAGCCTTAATTATGAATCTCATGGTTTGAGGTTGGACAAAATATACCTATACAAAAATAACAATACTATGTTATTATTAAAATAACAATATTATGTTATGAATACTGTATTCATAATTATAATAGTAAAATATTGTTATGAAAATTTATTTGGCCCATGGTCACACTGCACAAGCAGATTTAATCTATAAGTTCTATAAAGATCAGGAAGCATAAAGTAATATGTTCTGATTCTATATATGATAACTGTCATTTTACTTAGCCTCTTACAATGTCTTCTTTAATCAGATCCAAGACCTGAATCTTGCTTAATAAACCTTAGGTCATCACTGCAAGAATAACTGGGACTTAATTTGCTTGGTATAGTGAGTCCCTAGTCTGACTTATTTACTAACACATTACATTGAACTTAACATATTCTGAACAATAGTGCAACTTGACTGAAAGGTAGCCAACCACACCAGTTTTATTAGGCAGGAGGACATTCATTTTTTCCCTGAACAGAATGCTTGAGTAGAACATATTAAAGTGTAGGCCTCCTATGTTTCTCATGTATTATATCTTCCTTTCATCCCTAGATGATCACAGAAAAGAATAAACTTGTAGAGTTGTATCATTATCCAGGATATCATGAAGAGGAACTCACACCACTGCCCAATGGAATAGAGCTGAATGAAATTTTGGAGAAAGTGATTCGTGCTCAGAGTAAAACTGCAGTTGGGAAGGTAGTTCAGACCTTCAGATTTATGTGGCAATATTCTTATCTTCTGGGTAAAAATAATAGGGATAGATTAATGATATATTTACTTGTTTTAATGTCTATTAGCACCTGCTATTTATAAGTAGCCATAATAGACAGTGGTGAGGATTGCACAGGTTTCTTTGTTTTTTTCCTTGCTCAGCTTCAGTATGGTAGATCTCATTACTTTTCTAATTAACAGAGTATCTAGACATAGCCACTTGATATGAACAAAAGACCTGTCATCACTCAGTTACACAGGATAAAGGTTGAAATAGGCTCTTCCTCCCTATTTCATTTTCCCTTATGTCTTATTATGATTAAAAAATGTTCATAGTGAAATGTTTGTCATTCCATCCAGAACTGGAAATTTCAGGTCAAAGATCAGAATATAAATCAAGGATTCAAGGAACAACTTTTGTGGTTTACAGATTGAGACGGAACCAGTTTTATAATGTGAATTGATTTAGTGGAGAGCATGATCTTAATTATTTTTTTTCAGGTTTTAATTGTCCTTACTTACTCAGATTAGCTCAGTCTGGAGAGCTGAGATTCAAGATAACTGAAACCCCTTGCTATGACTGCTTAACATAGTTCTGATTAGGCCCCGAGGGAGTAAATGTATCATAAAATATTCTTTCCAGTCAGTTCTGAGGATATTTTGACTAGTAGTTCCCAGCTGACCTTCTCCAGAGGTACAAAATAGCTAGTCCCATTATAGCCAGGCTTTGTCTATGCATACAGGGAAGTCGGGGAATGGGCAGTTCCATACCTGTTGAGGGATCATAACACAAGAGAATACAGATCTAGACTATGCTGTTACTCTTTTGTTTCTTTACAGACGAAGTGGGCTGTGAAAATGCTGCATAGGTTTTTTGATGTTCCGTGCACCCGAGCTGTTTTGCTGGATAGTTTCTGGTGGCAATTCCTGCACTTGTATCATGTAAGGATAAGGGATGGTTACTGATTAGATTATTAAATTCCATTTCTCCAATTTTTCATTTGTGGTTCACCATTTTTATATTGTTCCATTTGTTTTAAAATAGAGGTATTCCAAATATAGTACTATCTATATCTCTAATATGTTCTATATAATTATAAAATTATAATAACCTATTCAAAATTTTGAAATATTGGCAAAGAAAAACTATAACACTTTTTAAAAAGTCTTATAACTATTGCTTTAATTTGGATTTTTGCATTCATAGCCGCACAGGTAGTCCCTGACTTGCAATTATTCATTTATGGATGTTCAAAATTACAATGGCACTGAAAAAGTGACTTTTGACCATTTCCCATACTTTGGACTGTTGCAGTATCCCCATGGTCATACGATCAAAATTCAGACACTTGGCAATTGGCAGTAGGGTGATCACTTTTTGCAACCTCCTGACAAGCAAAGTCAATGGGAAAGCCATATTCAGTTAAAAACCATGTTACTAAACAACTGCTGTGATTCCCTTAACAATCGTGGCAAGAAAGGTCATCAAATGGAGCAAAACTCACATAATAACTGTCTTGTTTAGCAATGGGAATTTGGGGCTCAGCTGCAATTGTAAGTCGAGGACTACCTGCAGCTTACTTTTCCAACTCTCTGATTCTGTACCACATAATGTTAATTAATGTTAATGATGTTGTTAAAGCCAGTGAAGTACATATTTATTGTATTCACTAATGCATTACGTTAACAATTTTGTAGAGGGGAGAGAAAAAGTATCTGATCATATATCTGAAAAATGTGAAAATTGCAACTCAAGGGCATCAAACTTACAAGATTACTACAAGGATAGTTCAAGAGGAAAGAATCAGATGTCTGTCTGTCTATCACATTTTTGGAAAACCAATACAGTATATGATCCTCCCTCCCTTCCCCTTCCCTTTCCTCTTCTCCGTCCCTCCCGCCTACCTGCCTGCCTTTGAGCTTTCCCAGTGACTTTGCTTGTCAAAAAGTTGCAAAAGTGATCATATGATCCCAGGATACTGCAACCATCAAAATATGAGTCCGTTGCAAAGAGTCTAAATTTTGATCACATGACCATGGAGATGCTGCAATGTTCGTAAGTGTGAAAAATGGTCATGTCACTTTTTTCAGTACTATTATAATTGTTGTAAATCAACAACAATCTATACTTCTCAGAGGCAGTCCCATTTCATCTAATGATGCTTTTACCTTAAACATCTTGTAACTAGCTTTCCTTCCTAATATTACATTGCCATGATACTGTGGTTAAATAAATATGCTTTCAATAATCCTGTAATTTATCATTCTCCCAATAGCCAAATCGAGAAATTCAGGGACATTTGTTTCAACGCATTGCAGAAAATTATGCCCTCATTCTATTAGGCAGGGCTTCCAATCAGGAATGCATCCTCACGGTGAGTAAAGAATTTTAAGAAATTCTGGACAATGAGCAATATTCATGTTATCTTTTTAAAATCAAACCTTAAGAGTGATATGATTTAAATTTTAGAAATACAGGAGGAAATTTTAAAGGTAAGGGTTAAAACTGGAACACTACTTAATATTTCTTTTTCAATAATCAACATGGCTTTTTATTGTGTAAAATGTGTGCCATCTCTTCATTTCCAGTGAATATTAATACTTTCTCCTCCGAGGAAAATTAGATAAAAATTAAGATGAACTTAATGTATGGATTTTCTTTCATAAGTGGTCAGTATCTTAGCAATAGCTTTCCTCTGTTATGATATTTATTTCTAGGATCTGGTTTTCAAGGAATATGGAAGTTCACCTGAATATGAAAGTTCTCTCTAGTTTTCATTAATACCAACTCAGTATCTATGTAGTCATCTACATTTTTTACTGTAATTTAATCCTCCAACAATACATACGGACATTTTGTATCCTTACCTTTGTGGCAAGCTATGGTTTTGAGGACTAAACATCATCATTTAAATAATTATGCAGTAATTTCTACTGAAAGAAATCATTGCTCAAGCCTATGCACAGAAATCTTCTTAGTTTGTACCTGAGCAAAACTAGTTAAGATTCAAGAGTATTCAAGGGGGGAGGCTGAGGTCCTTGTGCCCACACAGGGATTCTAGACTAAGTTCCCATTTGACTCTTCCCCCCTGGCTCTGCCAGTTTCTCTCCTACAGAAGGTTAAAGGATGATAATTTTCTGCCAATGGGGACTTGTAAAAAGGCTTTAAGGAGTTTTGATATTCTTATAACATAGGTTGAGAATTAATTGGCTGAGAAATTTAAATTCTCAAATACAATTGCCATAGATTTATTTGAGATTTTCTTCCCCTCCTGCTTTGTTTGGGTTTTAGTTTTTTCCATCACTACTGTGTCAAGCTGTGTATATCTGCTTCTGCTCCTGTTTCCCGAGGTCCTGGTTTAATACCTCTGAATTCAAGGCCCAGCTCTGTGATGTATTCTTTGAGTGGCTGGGAGGTGAGATGCCATCATATCCTTACTCAAGGAGTGGATCTTATAGATTTTGACCAAGAATTCATATTTTTTTATCATGTGGTATTTCAAAACATGAAATATCACTGCTCCTCAGTTATACTTTCCTCATCTAGATAGGAACGACACTTACACTTTCCAAAAATTACTTTAAATTATTGCAACAAAAATGTTGATTATGACATAGTTTTTTTGTGAACTAGAGACCAAAGTATGCCATAATAATAATTCTTTAAAATGTTTTAAGATTCTTTGTTGTTTCGACTAGTTATATACCAAGAGAATTTGTCCTTGTATTTCTTAAGCACAATCTTATGTCAACTAGGTAACACAGCATGTAATATGGCATATGGAAGAATGCTGTTTAGAGAGAAGACAGCACACTCCACACCTATGTTGCAGTGTTTTATTAACTTCTTGTGGTATAACCTTTTAACAGTTATCCTGCAGTACATCAGGCAAAAAAAATCTAAAAATGGTTCTTCAAAATTTTTCTAATTGCTTGAATACTTGGAATTCAGCTGCCCTAGGAAGCTAGTATACCTTTTGTTAGGATGGCTGTCATTGTCTACCAATATATATTACACGCTAGCCAACCATAATCTACTACCTTCCAGATGAGTTAAAGTTCAGCTATGTTGTTTGGGCTTCTTAGAAATCATGAGTTGAAATTTCAACGTATTTGGATGGCCCAAGTTGCAGATGTTTGTGCCAAAGGCTTTTTCCCAGTTATGAACCCAGTTGGTTCATAACCTGGGGGGAAAATGTAGTGCTGAAACTATCCCTCTTGGTTGCCTGAATCCCTTTATATGATCGATAAATAATCAGATACAACATGCTATTTGAAAATGGTACTTTAAATTGTTTCAATTGTGGTCTTCCATCAATTTCTTCCTCTCATTCCTTTTGTTTCAGCATAAAATCTAAATTATACCAACATCATCCATTAGATTATGATTTTCACTATGAATCCCTTTTGGCACAACCTTGTTAGGTACACTGCGCGAACCAAGAAGTTTCTATAAATGGGATTACTCCCAGCTGGAACCAGAACGATCAAGGAGAGAAGATTTGATGTCAAGAAAGAAAAAAATAGGGACTGGTAAAATCTTGATAACATTTATGTTTTCTTTCTTATGTAGTCATTGATTTAAATGAAGTAGTTTCTCATTATGAACCATTATGTGTTACATGACATCAGTAAAATTTAAACAATATGCCAGTTCCCCCTTCTATTAAAGTTCAACCATGCTAAGTAGTCAAAATGAAATCAAGGTTTGTATAGTTGTCATGGATTAGTGCTAAATATATGATTTGCTTACAGAATACTGCAATTTTAGATATTCCAAATAATAGTATTTCAATAGAGAACATGAGAAATATTGACTCCTCTTGCCAGATTATAATGCAAGGCTGGATGGATCAATGGTCTAAAGCAGTACAAATTAGACCTACCATATTTTCTTTTGAGTTTTCAAAATTAAAAGTTTTAGTAAAAACATTAATCATATATATATATTAAAGCAAGGGTCTTCAACTTGGCAATTTTAAGACTTGTGGACTGAGAGTTGAAGTCCACAAGTCTTAAAGCTGTCAAGTTTGAAGACCCCTGTCTTAAAGTTAATCTATAGTAAATAGATCAATCTGAAAATGATGGACAATCTTGTCTGAGATTTTGTAGAAGGTGAACATCTGGATGTAAATAGCTATTGCAAGTCCTCTTATTACTTTTTAACTCACTCTATCATATTAACTGTAATATAAGCCTAGACACTTGCTTTAATTTTTTCAGGATTATGTACCTGCATTATACCTGAAATTTTCCACACATGGATAAATGGCAAGTTAAAACAACCCTGATCATAATGTGCCTTAGAGATGAAAACTAGCCAATAGGTTATATGTTTTCATCACAGCCTCTCCTGAAAATAGGTTGCAATACAATGTTGTAGAGCAGGGGTCACCAACCTTTTGGACCTCGGAGACTACCAAACTCATAATTTTAAATCCCAGGGACCACTAACTAGTTCTGTGGGTGTGGCTAATTTGTGGGTGTGGCTTGGTGATCGTGACTGGCTGGGCATGGCTTGTATATAAATATTATAAATATTTATATAAATATTGAATTTTGTATAAAAAAGAGCAACTTTTACCAAAATCAGGGGAAGCAGGCAGTCAGATTGAGTTGCTCATAGATTCATTCAGTGATCTATCTATCTGCCATCAGCTACCTGAGTCTGTCACATAAAATTTGCTTGCCATGAGTCTGCACTGAATAATAGAACCTTCAGTCTTAAGAGAGGTTCAGCTGTGCTTAAAAGCAGAGCCAAAGATTTAAAGATTAGCTAGAAAGCAAGAAATTCAATTATTTCCTGCTTCCTAGCTAATCTAAATCTCCTGGCACAGCAGAACAGCTGATGGTCAGAAAAAAGAAAAATAGCAATTTAGCAGGCAAGTGTGCCGGGTAAGGAGTGAGTGGGTGGGAAGGGTTTCCATTGCCATGTGGGTGGCGCAGCCTTGTGTTTCTGAGTAACCTGGGTTGCTTTGTGGGGTGTTCTGGGGGTGAGATTTCTCTGCAGCACACCAAAATTTTCTTGTGGCCCACTGGTTGGTGACCGCTGCTCTAGCTCACATCTCTCTCAGGGTATTTCTGCCTTGGGGAGCAGATGAGAAGATTTTTGAAACTTTCCTTTCTCTGGCAAGTGCTTGTGACAGGACAGCAAATGAACAAATAAAGTGTTGGCAGAAATAAATAGGCTTGCCTGTGGCTTCTGGGTAGGGAAAGAAAGATATTGGTTGGCAAGAAGACAGTGAACAGGTGGATGCTGATGAGGAGACTGAGGGGAAGAAAGTGGTCACCAGCTGGTGAAAGCAAGTGAATAGGCAGGCAAACTGAGAGAGAACATGAGAGAACATGAGCGATGGATCTACACTGACTGGCAACAGACTGGACACAGGTGCTTTTATTGATAGTATCTCATCTTTGTTTTCTTGAAAGGAGTTCTTAATGTATTTTATCTCAGCATGGATGTCCATGGCTACTGATTACTCCAATTTCTCATTGGTATTTCCAGGTCTTTCTTCAAAATGCATTCTACAAACTTTGTTGTTGTTTTTTTAAATATAAATCTGCCTTTTGTTAGCTTATGTATTTATTTATTTGCTAGATTTATAGCTTGCCTTGTGCTCAGGCATTCAGTATGATGTACGTAGCACTCCAGTATCTCATTTTTCCTCACAACAGCCTCTGTCTCTCCAGTCTCTTTGCTTTGCAAGACGGGGTTGAAGGAAAGCAATTTCTGTAGGCAATTTCTCCTTTGCTTAATCCTCCCCCACCCCCAAAGCACAGAGATTGTAGAGAGAGATATTTTACGAGAGCAAGCGGTTTGCTCTTCCAGACCGTGAGAGCAATTCCAGTATGCCAGCAGTGGGAAAGGATCAAGCAAAGGAAAGATTGTCTATAGAAATTGCTTGCTTCCCCCCCCCCTCCCCCAGGGAGAGATTGGGGACAAAAGAGAGTAAGCTGTTTGCTTAGCATGCCTGCAACTTCTACTCTTCTTAACTGAAAAACCCTTAAAAACATCTTCCACAAGAAATTCAATTTGCTCTTTTCAATGCCTTTTCTACTCTGTCCCATGTGATGGGATGATTAGAGCTTCACATAATTGTCCAAATGCAGTGAAACCACATATTTGTATGAACAGAGGAAGTGACTAACCTTTTTTTTTTATTGTTTTTAAGACAAACATAAACAAACACAACATAAAAACATTGAACCATCTTCCATACCTGTACATACAGTACATCGATTGGTTTACAAATTGTTTTGTGTTTCCACTTTGTAGTCTTCAATTACAATTACATTGTATATGTTCTCATATTGTCAATCAAATATTCCTAAATACATTACAAGACAAGGAGATTCGTGGGTCCTAGAAAACCAAGTACCCAGAAGAGTGAGAGAGATGAGAAGGAATTACCGATTCGTGACTAAAATTCTACTTAAAAAACGAGAGTGAATTATATTGATGGTTGATTCCAGAAAGGTTAATGATTCTCACAATGCGCGAAGACGGAGAACACAGATATTGGACTCAATTATGAGAAAAGTCACTGAATTAATTTACACAGAATAGAATTTTTTGGAGGAAAGAGGGATGAGGGCAGAAAAAGAAAATGTCAAACTAAATTGAATGCCAAGAGGACTGACAATAGTGACTAAAAAAGAAGAAGGCGTTGCTTGGTGGGTATATAGTAAACTATTCCGGGGCACGAAAGAGATTGAGAAATATATGACTAATAATGAAGAAACTACAACGTGAAAATAGGCCAAGATCTAACAGCCCGAGAGCTGCCAAGAACCGTAGACTTTCCACCCTATATGAAGTTAAATCTGAAGAGATAAAACTGCATTACCAATTAATACATAAAAAGGACTTAACCAAGCTGTGAAAAAGAAGAAAATAACTTTGCCAGAAATAGAAAAATTTAAAATTTATAATAATCGGGCCATACAAAAGTACAATATTAAAAAGCAACGTATGAGGCAGCACTGTTGCATACAAGACAAATTAGTGAATAATATTTTACTCTATTGACACGAATGATAAGAAAAAAGGAGGCAAAGGTTGTTTGTATACATTAAAGGATATGGTATCCCAGATTAAACTGATCCACATCAAGAATTGCGAATGGAAGATTATTAATAGGTGGAAATAATGGACAGATTAATATAGATAAACACTCCTGGTGAGCCAATCTTATGCGCCCGAATGACATCAAGATAGAATTTTATAGAAAAGCACACACTGGAATTAAATAATTCGATGGACTATGGCGTGGTGGGAATATTCATTATGATGGGGATGATCTTTAAATGAATTGTAGACATAACATTGGACAATACAACACTGAAAACAACAAAGCAAAAACAGAAAGACTCTGGCTCACTAAATCCGTTTTTTAAAATGACAGATGAAGTAAATCTAAAAGATGCAATGGAGAGAAAGAAATGCTTAAAGACTAAACAATACACTTTCTATTCAAACAGACACTTTATCATAGGTCAGAATAGGTATGATATGCGATTGCTCTCAACAGACATTGTTAGAGCGGTACAGTACACCAAGAAATAAATATTGAAGCAAGTACTGGCAAGATCACAATCCCGCAATGACATTAAATGGAATGGCAAGGAAGAAGATCTAGTAGTATGGACGGTTAAATACATACTATATTTAAAGGAAAAAGACTTCAGAGGAGAGATGGAAGAAGAACTGGCTCTTTTTCTTTAAGAAGAAAATAAAAATAAGGAACATTAATCAATGCAGAATGTATGGACATAATACAATGAAGGCATATGCCAGAGGCTTTGATAATAGACATACAAGGAAACAAAAAAGGAACCAGCCTCTAAGACAATTAAGAGGATGAGTATAAAGGACTTGAAAAGAAGTTACAGAAAATGCCACAGAAAAGGACATTAAGTTTTAAAAATGGATATAATTAAAACAAAAATTGGATTTTTATGAAAAGAAGAAAGTTAGCCAAAAATCAGAGGTGCGAAACAGAACTATGTTTTGGAAGATGCAAATAAAACCAAGGTTACTAATGGTGAGTTAGCAAAATAAATCGAGAAAGGAGAAAGAATCAAGGAAAATATTTGCAGCGTATAAATTGAGACAACCATGAGCGCAACAGTTTGTCTATGGAAGTAAAGATGGAAGAAGGAAATCATACGAGACTATTATGGGAAACACTATACCAGGCACAAGAGAATATGGATGAAACAGTATTTGCAAGGATGCTAATTTACCCCAGATACCTTAAAAGAGATTGAAATAATGTTAGAAACGCACTATATAACAGATGATTGGAGTTAACTGAAACGCACTTAAGAAGCAAGAGGGAGAATGAAAGCACCAGGCCAGATGCCTTCTGGCAGAATTTACTAAAACACTTACAAGAATCCGATTTAATGCTTCCATTGCCAGAAGTTCATTAGAATGAAGTTATGTTAAAGAAGAAGATATCTTAAATCATGATGTCAGCAGCTTATATGTAGGATACATTCGTTGTACACCAAACAACAGAGGTAGTCCAGGGGCTACATCACCAAAATCAAGAACTATAGGACCCTTAACTTCCGTACTAAATGCAGCATTATTAAATTTTTGGTACGATCAATATTTGGCAGAAAGACATTAAAAAATACACCTAAATAATTGACTTATCCCTGATTCAAAATGGCATTTCTTCGCCAAAGAGGTAGAAATTATAAGACCAATTAATGAGTGGGGGTATTTGTCTATACCTTGATACTACGAGGCACACCCCTGAAAAAACATAAAATGGTTTTCAATGTTGCTTAGTGCACATAAGGCATTTTGACATATGAATTGTGATGATGTTTGTTATTACATGCTCTGGGAAAGACTAAAGTGGCTTTTCGGTAATTAATAGATTACATCAAGCAATAGAAGCTATATGGATCAATAAAGCAAACGGCAAAATGTAATCGATAAGAAGGAGAATTGACAGACTCTACTGATATTATAGATAAGGAACACAAGACAAGGGTGACCTCCACTGATCCCACTTCTGTCTGTTTGTGATGTAACCCTTGCGAAGTGCTAACAGAAATCATTAGAGAAGAAAAGGATTATAAAAGGGATGAAAAATTAAAAAAGAAAGAATTTAAATTGCAAGCATTTGAGATGATCTTGGCTTTCATTTTAGGAAGACCACTTAGAAACAGCATCAAAATTGAATGTGGAAAAAAGATAGAGTATTATGTGAAGGTGGTGGTTTGAAAATAGAATAAAGACAAGATTTTGACAAAGAATATGTTATCAAGCAAAAGGAAGAACTGGGTGATTACTGAAATCCAGGTCACAAAATAAATTCAAAGTCTTGGGAATACATTTCGACAGCAGACCCTGTAGGACACTAGAGAGAATAACTATCATTAACTTAATGCAGCAGAATAGCGCTAAGCGATTTGGCGAAATGGAAAACACTGTACAAACTTCAATTATAGGTCCCGAGAAATATATAACAAAAGCTCAAGACGATTGAATATATTACCCAGAATTTTAATATTTGTTCCAAACAATAGCGTCCCAATTAGGCTTTGGAAAAGATTTGTTTGAATATTTGAATTAAAATTGTGTTGAATAGTATGTGCCAGCCAAGAAAGCCAAGCAAATAAAATTTTAAAAACTTTTGCAAGATGTAGTGAGAGTAATAAGAGAGGGATTCCTGGTTAGCCTATAATGGAGATTGTACTACCAAGCTACCAGAATTGAGTGGTGGTGTTAAAGGGAATGATAACATTAAGAACAATGCCTAGCATGGGACACCAATTAGAAGGGACAGATCTGTTGTGGGGGGTGGCATGCTTTTCATGATTATAAAAAGAACTAAAACACAGGAGGTATCTTTAGAAGACGTATATATGGAGTCTCTGTGTTTTAAATTGGGAGAAAAGGACTAAAAAGCAATGTTATATCTGAAAATTTCCAGTTTGCTATCGAACTATTGAAGCATTTATCTTATCCATAATAATATACAAAAAGGAACAAACAGTTAGGACTTGGTAGAAATATTGCAAATAAAAAGGGTGAACTTAAGCCTATGCAAAACTGGAGGAACAAGGGTATAAAGATGAATTGGTTTTTGCCACATACCCTACCATGGATGCGCCAGATACATTCTAGATATATGATAGAACGCATGTCTAAAACAGAAGGTTTCTATATATGCTGTGACTCGATTTAGCATAAGATTTGACAGGGTATTGATGGAAAGCATGATGTAACAAGCATGAAGTTGGTATTATATTATTCCCTAGGCCAGGAGTGCTTCTCGTGATGATAGCGTTATTATGAAACTCAGAGACTAGATGCAACAAGTCAAAGAAACAAATGCGCCAGTTGAGGAATAAGCAATTGCGATGGGACTATGGACTTGATCTAGAAGAAAATGGCAAAATATTGCTCTGGTCTTCAAAGTTTTAAACAACAGATGTCAACAGCATATAAAGAAAATTTGGTATTAAGATGTTTTACCAGTAGGATTTTCGCTCCCAACAAACAATAGCAAGTATGTTAGAGAACAAATCTAGAAAACATGTTGGAAATGTATACGTACTGGCTCTCTTCTACCACTATGTGGTGCACGTGCACAGATTGCTAAAAGATATTGGACTAAAATCCACCGATCTGGAAAAATGAACCAAAAAAAGCATACTAGATTTTGAAACTAGAGATATTTTTATGGGAATTTATTACGGCTGAAAATATATCATAAAGAATTGAAAATATTGGTGAATTAGAAATGTATTAACAGTGGCTAGGGAATCGTCATTTAGCGTAAAAACTGGAAAATGTCAATTAACCAGCGGCTAGGATTGTGGATTTTTGCTAAAAACTGGAAAAAATGAGTGGA
Source organism: Laticauda laticaudata (assembly GCA_004320025.1). Lineage (NCBI taxonomy): Eukaryota > Metazoa > Chordata > Lepidosauria > Squamata > Elapidae > Laticauda > Laticauda laticaudata. The sequence continues at coordinate 19,995 of BHFT01054924.1, forward strand.
AGAAGAACATAACAACACAAGATACCAGAGGAAGTTATTATAAGGGGAAAACTATCTGGACCACCTCGTGCTGAAATGAACTAGATGAGCATTTGAAATAGACTAGCTAAGAAGATAAACGAATTTTTATAAAATTTGGAGATCTATATCTATCGCACATGGTCAGACAAGAAAACATGAAATGAAATATTGTAGATTTTTTAGAACATATATGGATACATTAAAATGTACATTTTGATGACACTCTACAAAAATGCATGTATAGAGATAGATTTATGAACATGATAATATGAACTGTTTCATAAAAAAAACAAGATTAAGTAATATATGGATTATCTTGATAAAACATGAGATGTGATAATAGGTATAGTCAAATAGGATTTACATTAAACTCAAGGTATGATAG
>BHFT01054929.1:0-19540 GCA_004320025.1 Laticauda laticaudata
ACTAAAGATAGAAACAGGTTTGTGAAGATGTCCACGAGTAAACAACATGTATCATTGGCAAATGGATGGAAGATTAAGGATTTTAAGTTGTGGTTGTAAGTACAGGACTACCTATGTTGTGGAAAGGAATTGCTATTTATGAAGTTCGCCATATTCTCTTTTTCCATAAAAAATGAACATGTATACATCTACACTAGAATGAAAATTTCATAAGCAAAAAACTGCTATTTCTTTATGTGTTTCATATGTTATGATCAGAATTCAAGCAATCTATTGCCTGACAAAATTAATGGATTTTAATGTATAATAACAGAATTACTCAATCCATATATTTTAACCCTAAATTTACTAGTATCCCCCCAAAATTACTCCTTTTTCTCCAGGTGGAAACTTTCAAATCTCACCCACTTACCATGTACCATTTTGTTTGTCTAGATACAAGCATATTTAATTCTGGATTTGGATCAATATGACATTAGTTTTGGACTAGGCTAATGGACAAAAATAAACTTTTGAATATTAAATTCAAACATCTTGGTTTCCTTCATGATGATAGTATTGTAAAAAAACTGTTTCTTCTAGGTAATATAATTAGTTTTATGTTCTGTTTATTTCCATTGTTTCAATGGAGAATACTTTCCAAGATTAATGTACAGTGTTATAATATGTATGACATAAAAATCAATATTTGAAATGCTGACATTTACAATAAATGCTAACATGTCCCTGTCAGTATTTGTGAATATCCTAAACAAAAGAATATGAATATGATGAATATGATTATGTATGAAAATACCAGTATCCTCTAGCGTATGTCCAGAAACGTTGAATAGTAGTGGAATACTGGAATTCATTATACTTCATTCTAGTTTGCTGTTTTAACATGTTGTGTTCCACATTTCAATATCAAAAACCTCAAACTAGACTTCTAGCAGGTTTGTTGTTAATTCAGTTAATCACACAGATTGAAATAATACCAACAAAAATATAAACATCAGCAACAGAGAAATAAGCCAATGTAATTAAATGAATGCAAAGACTAAAGAAGAGATAAAGACACTCAGAACCCAAATAGTACTATTAAAGAGCATTGTTAAGTAGCAATATAAAGAAGTTCCACTAGATTTTCCAAAGTGTTAACTTTCTGAAAGTATAGAGCAATTCAAGCAATAAGGAATATTCATTCATTAACATAAATTAATTTTGGGAATGATAGATAGACAGAAAATGAACAAAGTGAAAAAGGCTTCATTGACTATACCCAATTCCTGCTGAATCCTATCGATCATAATTCCAGAAGCAGATGCTGCTGCCTGTGAGAGATTTTAGAGTAATGGGTAGGATGTGCTTAAACATTAAAACCTAAAATTCAGTGAAACATCCACCTCCTCATCCTCCCAGCAGCATTCCTACAAGTGGATAAGTCAAATGCCTTGCTCTGTTATACATGTTTCTAGAAATCCTTACTTGGTGGGTGATGTAAATATCTGAGTGATAAGACTGAATAGTGTAAAGTACAGAAATGTACTTAGGAGTAGTGAATTGAGGCCAGGTAGACATGGGCTGTTGAGGGGAGTGAAGTCAGCTCTGTTGCCTCTGCAGAGCAACCATTTACTACATGGAGAGGACAAAGCTTATGTGCATCCAAGGGTTATTTCATTGAGCTCCAATTCAGAACTTGGAGAAAGGGGACTTCTAGAAATAATCATGGTTTTGGAAAGTGAGCTAGATGGAAGAAAGTCTCAAACTCCTTTGCATTTTGTTAGCCTGACTCCCATGTGGCAGAGCAAGAAGAGAATTCATATTTCCAAATCTTTTAAGACTTATAAAATATATGCTAAAAGATGATAAGTAAAGTAAAAACATGTGTGTGTAATGATACACAACATGTTTTAATGTCTATGTTTATAGAAAGTAGTTGGAAAAATTCTGTATTGTATTGTATGTGTTGTATTGTACTGTATTGTATATTGTATACTGTATTGTAAAAATTCTATATTGTACTGTATTGTACATGTTGGTATATTGCTATCATGGGTGGGGATATCGGCTTTACTATTGAGTAACGTGGGAATGGAAAATAATAAATATTGAAAAATATTATTATAAGTAATGTGTAATCTAGAGAATTTATGATCTTTTGCATATCGGCAAAATAGAGAAAAAACCTCCTTGGCAGTGCCACTCTAAGATTGCTGTCTCTGCATCTCTTTGATAGTGCAGGATCAACTTACAAAACTAATATAGTGCTCAGATGCAAATTGAAAGTCGGTTGTTCTTTTTAAAAAATATGTTAGGAGGGGATATAATTTTACATAACCTTATATATTCATATATGTAGTTACTTTCAACTCCTAGTGTAGATAGATGATAGATAGATAGATAGACAGGCAGGCAGGCAGGCAGGCAGGCAGGCAATTGATAGACAGAGAACCCTGAGTAAAGCCCCTGTCACACAGCACCAACAGATGGAAAGAGGATGTAAAGCGGAGAGAAACACTTGCCATCCATTGGTTAACACGATGCATCCGTTCTGTATTCACTGCATCCGTTTTTCATCCTCTCTATCCGTCCAGCATCCGTCTATTGACATTTCATCTTCTCAAAAAGCGGAAAATGTATCCAACGCGTCCGTTCTGCATCCGCTATGCATACGGGGAACATCCCTTCTACATCCGTCGTCATCCGTTACGCATCCGCTATATCCGCTAGGCATCTGTTGCGCATCCGCGCAACTCACATCTGCTCCAGTGGAAAACGGACACAGGGAGGAAGCGAAACGGACGCGGAATGGACACGCAGCATTAGTAGCACGGAACGGAGAATTGGAGGAAAAGGAATGAAAGCGGATCTGGCTCGCAATAGAAGCATTAAAAAAAAATGGAAAAAAAAACGTTCGCAGAGGGGACGTATCTCGCGATATTTAGGATGTATGCAGGATGCCTAGAGGATTGCCCAAAAAAGAACACGAGCGGCTAAGACCATATTTCCTATAAAAAAAGGCGGGAGGAAACTCAAACCTGCGAATCTCACTTTCAGCCTAAGCTAAGCCCTGCCCTGTGCAAGAAACCTCTTCAGCCTTCATCTGGCTCTTGCCTCTTCCACAGCACTCCAGTCATTTCCACCATTGGATCGTCACAACACTCCTTTTGGTAGCCCCATCGTTCTACAATCAAGTGCGAAGCCATCTACAGGCTCTTTCAACCTGTTCTTTTGCGAAAGAAAAGAAGGCGGCCAAAAAGAAGCTTTTCTAAAGGTCCGAAAGATGGGATCGCCCAGCAAAAGAGCAGAGTACGGACTGTATTTACAAAGTGAATGGTGGAAGCTGAAGGGAACGAGACCGCTCGTGCATTCCAGAACTTCATCGCGGATGCCGCCCAGCCAATGTTTGAATTGAAGTTGTGGAGTGGCTGAGACCCCAGGTTGACCAAGCCCAAAGAAGCCACCCTTCCAGCCCCAGCCCGGACCCTGCGACTTAAGGTGGCAACTGACTCTGCAACCACCTGACCTCAGGGACACCGCGACTACAGGAGCATGCAGTAACAGCTTGAGAAGGTGCCAACACAAACACCATCAAGCCATTGTGGTCAAAGAGAAGTGCGTGCCAGGCCATCATGGAAGAATAACCTGGAGGAGAGGGCTCCCTTTTCCCCAGGTGGCCCACCCTCCACTTGAAAAGAAAAGGATGCGAAGAAAAGTTAGACAGAGCCAGTGGGTATCAGAAGTGGAAAACTTCCCCCACACCGTTGGAGCCAATAGGATGGGAAGCACATGGCCTGCCAAAAGCTCAAGACCAAAGTCGGGGATCCACTTAATCACTACAAAGGGCTTCTTCAGCGATCATCCTCTTCGTCATGGTCGATGCTGACTACAAGTTTCATGTAAACACGATAACTTCAAAGGCAAACGGCTCATCTTCAGATTGCCCAGGTATAACAACGCCCGTGACTCAGGAGGGGCTGGAAAACGCCAAAACTCAAATTGGTGGGACTTCCCAAGATCCAGACCCTATGCCAAACGCACACACAAAGATTGCCCTAACTTCATCGTGGGGGATGACGCCTTCTTCCCTCAGAAAACCTACTTCAATGAAGCCCTACACTCCAGAGCACTCACCCGTGAAAGAGAGGAATTCTTCAATCTACAGGCTGTCCAGGGCCAATGGCGGGTGGTGAGAAACGCCTTTGGCATCCCTTGGCCAAACAAGTTTCCAAACGGTACTTCTCAACCACCATACAAGCATCGCCCAGAGACCGGATGAGGATCGTGGAAAGCTTGCTGCATCCTGCCACAATCTCATGTGCACCCGCTACCCAGTCTATGCGAACAGACATTGTGGACTTCCAACAAAAGCCAATGGCACATGGAGCTGCGGGAAATGGAGGCGAAGGCGAAAACCTGAAGATATGTGGATGTGCAAGCCCCAACAGAGCTTCACAGAGGGAAGAAAGCCCAAGCGCACCTCCTACAAACAACTGGTGGCAAACTCCCCAGCATGGAGCACAGATGAGTCGGCAAGAACAAGGATGAATACGAATAGCTCCCTGGAGCTTCCTGCAGCCTGTCTCATCACACTGATGAGAGTTGTGTCAATGCAATGTTGAGTGGCCTACAATGAACAGGGCAAATTGAATAAAGAGTGTGTGTATGTTGAAAATGTGGAAATCAATGATTTAAATTGTATTTGAATAAGAAAGGTGCCAAAAGGTGTGGCACCTGCTGATGGTGGACCATTACAGTTCCCCACTATGCTTTGCCACTGGAGGTTTATCCCATTATCCCAATAGCTATTACCACATCCCACAGGTAATCCACTTGCCCATCCCACAGCTATTACCCATCCCAAAAGTTATTCCCTGCCCATCCCACAGCCTAATCGCTTCCCACAAGCATGCAAAAAGGCTTAAAACGCATTTTTAAAAGTTTCCACAAAAGACTTTAATTTAAATAAAAATAAAAATGAAGCAAGTGTGTGAGCAAAGATAAATCTTTATCAATTAAAAAGCTGTAAAAAGCAAAAAATGACCCAAGTGTCCAAAGCCAAAGATTAAAGTCAAAGGTAGCCACCCAGTCTTGCACTCTTCGTTCAGTCCACTCTGAAGGCATGCCCACAGTCTTCAGGGTGTGAAGCGGTCCACGGTGCTGTGGAAGGTGGCTGCTGCTGGAAGTGTTGGTCTGAACGGCGCCATAACTGGGCGTGCGCTGGCCCCCGGAGAGGAACAACGGGATGCGGTTGTGGAGGAAGCTCTCAGAGAGCTGGCTCAGTTCCCGGTGATGCTGAGAGCCCCTTACTCCAGGACAGTGGGTGTCAGCCCCAATTTACCGGATGACAGATGTTCTGAGGTCGGCTTGGCTGTGGGGTGGCAGGAAAGGAGGAGTGTAGTGGCGGATGTTCTGGTCTGCAGTCTGAGTGTATGACCGGGCTTGGTGGTGGTCGCCGGGGTGCATATGGCTGGCGTAAGAGAGGGGTTGGCATCGGGGTGCGCCGTGGGTGGAATCGATGTAGTCGCATCCTAGTGGCATCGTGGCACTGGTTGGTTGTATATGTACCTGTGCATGACTATGGGATAGGGCTGCCCTGTGCTGCCTCGAGCTCCTGGTAGCCTTGTAGGTGAGGGCCTGTGGAAAAGCCTTGAAAGGGCTGTCTGTGACATCACCGGGGTGGGAGGAAGCAGACCTGGACTGGGTGGGAGCAGTTCAGCTGGTTCTGAGGGTTGTGAAAAAGAGAACCGGTAATCCCTGTCCATGCATCACCTGGTACTGCTGATTCGCGAACATGTCCATGAGGCGGCTGGTTGATGTAAAGGTGAGGAAAGGGGCTTTGCAAGCTTCGAAGGATGAGGAATGTCGGTGCTGCGACGCTTGAGAGAGCGAGGATCTACCGGCCTCGTTCTAGATGGTGCTCCCTGATCTCCAGCAGGACAGTGTGGCTCTGCCCCTTCCGGTCTGCCGTTTCTGCCTTTCTGTGAGGCTGGAGCTGGCAAGTGGAATGTGGGTTGGCCTGCTGGTGAGAAGTGCCTCTCCTTGCCCTCCCGACTGCATCATGGAGGGTCCTCTGCCCTAGGTTCGCTTAGAACGGGAGTGCAAGCTGTCGGGGGGGCTCCGTCATGGCACGCCTCACAGATACCTGCCTGGACACGGAGTGACTCTTCGGCCAGAAGAGGACTGGCCTCTTGTGGGGCTGCCCCTGAGGAGAGAGGTCGTCAGATGCTGCTCCTCAGTGGCGGATGCTCACCCTCCAAGAAAGGTGCACTTTAGGCCGATCACGTAGCGTATTAGTGTCTCTCAAGTTCGTCAGCTGACCGGTGGCTCCAGAATTTCTTGAAGGTGCAGCTTCCCGCATATCAGTGTGCATGTGCTTCCGCCAGCCGAGGAGCACCTCTATGAAAGTGTAGCCCAGGCTCTCCGCCTTCTCCTGTCCCAATGGCAGCCTGCCGTCCTTTGGTTGTCTACGATTAAGAACCTGTGTCCCCCTTCCGCCCAAAGATACTCGTTCTCCCTAGTCATTCCCAGCACCTAATCTCGTGTTCCTCTTCGATGGAGATTGCCTCCTCTTCCCCCTTATCCGCATCTCGTTCACGCGTATGCCGTCTTCCGTGCCCTCTCGCAGTGGCCATCTGGGCCGCTCTCAGAGGGGCTCGAGGTTGTAGAGGCTGCTCCACCACACCACCACCACCACCAGTAGCAACAAACGTAGCAGCAAAAGCAGGACCAGCCAGCACCAGCAGCCACAAGCAGCAGGCAATCTGTACTAGGGAGCAGCAGAGCACCAGCAGGGACCAGCAGGAACCAGGATCAGCAGCAGCAGAGTAGCACCAGCAGCAACCAGCAGGACCAGCAGGACCAGGATCGAGCCACGCAGCCAGAGTAAGCAGCAGCAAGCCACCCAGCAGGACCAGGAGCACCAGAACAACCAGGAGCAGTGCAGCACAGAGTAACACCACAATAGTACCAGCAACCCAGGGAGCCAGCGCCAGCAGAGTACAGCATAGAGAAGCCCCAGCCACCAGGTGCTACGTGTGGTCATGTTCGGACGTGAATGTGGTAGGAGCCAGAGAAGCCAGCACCAGAGCAGCGCCTAGCAGAAGACTCCTGGGCAGCACCAAGAGAAGAGTCAGCCTGCGCGCAGAGACCCCAGCCAGATGCAGGATCAGGGCAGGGGGTGGGGATGGTGCCATGCCTCTTAGCTAGCATAGAGAACAGAGAGAAGAAAGTAGAGAAAAGCATAAATGACGTCTTCTTCCCCATATTGTTAGGAGGCTGGCTGGAGCTGTGTCTGGCAGCAGGTCTTTCCTCTGAATGGTGACCTGCTTGCGAGCTGCTTCCCTTTATAACCTTTTCAAATGTGGCTTTAGCAGTGGCCTCTTTCCAGTTATTTTCCCAAGACAACAAAGGTCTTTCCATTCTGATTCATTCCAGTGTCTGTATGAGTAGAATGCCATCAGGTATCAACTTCTCTTTGTCAAACCATGAGTATGTATTTTGTCAATGAACTCATTCAAGTTACCTAAGACTTATTTGGTCATGATACAGTGAAATTTTTCCAGTCCTAGCTGAAAGTAAACTTGTTGAACTTTGTTTAATAATAAATATATGTAAAACTCCCTTTTTATAATCAGATAATCCCTTAATTCGGAGCAGAGTTGGGACAATGGAGCTGAGCATTTATTTGACTTTTTCTTCAGCATAGGAAATATTTAATATCTGTAAATTAATAACAATTTGGATTCTTCAGGCAAAAAAATTCTAGAAATTATAAAACCTACAGTTAAATTCAGTTCTAAATTTGATAATTTGTTAGTTAGTCTTTGAATTCAGAAGTTGCTCAATAATGCTACCCTGCATGGCATTCACTTAACTGCTACATAGATGGATCAAAGCAATAATTTTCTATTAAAATAAATATAGTGGGAATTAATGACATCGAAAAATCAAGTGTGTTTTCAGGGAGTTATTATATTTTGACATGTACTATAATTTTATAAGCATCTAGGCAATGAATTAGAGATGTGACTGTAGTTTAGGGTCTTTTCCAAAGACACCATTTGTTCAAAATTTGAAAAATAATTGTCCTGGTCTTTACAGACCACAAAGGAGGCCTAGATCAGAGGTGGTATTCAGCAGGTTCTGATCAGTTCAGAAGAACCGGTAGCAGAAATTTTGAGTGGTTTGGAGAACCAGCACATATCACCTCTAACTTACCCTGCCCCCATCTATTCTCTGCCTTCTGAGTCCCAGCTGATCGTCTGGTTCTTCTTTTGTTGTCCTATACAGGAGAACAGAGCTGGAAAGCAGGTTAATGGGGTGGGGAGGGAATGGGTTTTTTGCAGTCACCTTCCCCCAGGTGTGGAGAGGAAATGGGATGTTGCAGTAATCTTCCCCTGGACTGGGGTGGGAATGGAGATTTTACAGTATTCTTCCTCTCCAGCGCTCACCAAGCCATGCCACAGAACCGGTAGTAAATTTTTTTTGAATCCCACCACCGGCCTAGATGCATCTATGAAAGGAATGAACCTCTTTCTTCCCAAGGAAGAAATATAATAGCAATTAGTGATTGTCTATTAGAAGGCAGCAAGCTGACTTGCCAATTGCAGGGAAAGGGGAACATTTTCTTTTAGTGCATTTTTGTATTATATAAACTATTTTACCCAGCTGTGTATGTATTGTATTGTTATGTATTTTCTGAATATTGCTTATATTCAATATTCCTTATTGCTAAGTTTTTAAGAACCACAGACTACAACAGAATCATACTGTCGTATAATTCCATGTTATTAAAAAACAATCTTGGGTAGATTTCACATTTCTATTTGTAATACAATTAGAACTGTGTCTGGCAAAAACCGTTTATCATGTTATCACACTTAGCAGCTGGAAAAGATTATAGAGCTTGATGAAACAACTGCTTTTTCTTCATGACACTTAGAGTCCCATTTTTGGCAGTGTACCATAGACACTGTCCCACCAGGCAGAACAGAGCAGAAAATAAACTCCACAGGAAACTATAACTTATAGTTCATTAGGAATTAGGAAATCATATGACTAATTTCTGAATATTACCTTGTAGTTCTGGACTTTAAAAAGTATTCCGGTCTCTTTTGCCTCGACAATGGAGCATACATATAATTATCAAAGTCATCTTTTTTACGCTCTACAAGATCTTAGCATTAAATCTCCCCAAATTTTATATGGCTTAACTAAACTGCTAGGTTTGAACTCAGCAAAACCTTTATCAGACACATGCAAAAATAGGCTATGTTATTTTTTTTGTTGCAAACTAAAATAGTCATATCAAAATGTTGGTTGCCCTGTAATCATGAGATTGTAGTTCCTTATTATCTACCATAAGTGCTGTTGCTTCATGGCCTTGAAACTGAGCAGATGTTAATATAAATTGGCTGTCAACGTATCTCTCACAGGTCATGATGGTTTGTTTCCAAGCATATGCAAAAATGTATATCTGAAGCTATATAATTGATAATATAAATATATGAAAAATATGTTATAATGTAATGACAGGCCATACAGAAATGTTGCACGTATTTGAAACAAATAGTAATCTTAGATTCAGATTCAGTTACCTGGAAGTAAATTCTTTTCTTTCTGAAAATAAATGTAAAATTATGCTTTCAAATAAGATAATGGGACTATAACAGAGTTTATTTCCAGCAAATGCAGATTAGATTTCACTAAGTGGTTTCCTTTACTTAGATTGGTGACACAATTTAATATGACATTTTCAATCAGCAGAAATATGTGCATTATTGCAATGTTGCATGCATAGTTTTTGCCTGAGTATTTTGTCCCCTGGGTGTATTTCAACTACCTTTAAAATAATGTAACTTCTATAAATAAGTAGCTTCCATTTTTGAACTCTAGAAATATAAAGGAAGCTGCTGTATCATTTATTGGGGGACTCGTTTCTGAACTGAACTGCTTATGACTGAATTTAATTCTGCTCTGTCTTGAAAACAGCTGATTATTTATGCACAGTTCAAATATATGTAATTGCATGCCCAGACACATATTTGCAAGAAAATAAAGATACCATTGTTTCAGGGATTGTAAATTATTTTCAGAATTTCAGAATTTGAAAAGGGATAAGTGGAAGGAGAAAATGTTGGGCTGGTGCCAAGCGATAGCTCGTAATCCTCACAGATTCCCAAACAGCACAAGAACGCCTGAAGTCACAGGTGATGCTTCACATATCTCTGCCTTGGTGAGTGGATGTTCTATTTCATGATGATGGCATTGTACAAAAAAAAACTAAATTGAAAATTCATAGTGCCATCCCTTTTGTCCAAGCAATAGTCTTATCGCTTGTTCAGTATCTGAATCTACTTTTACTTTATATTTTCCTTTTTGTTTTGTTCTGCAGCGGTTACATGTTCAGATTTCTAACATTGTAATATTTTGTTCATTTATTTTTGGTTTGCTTGTCTTTTATGTCATGGCTGTTGAAGTAATTTTGGGGGGGCTGCTTTGTGATGTGTTGTGCTTTCTTAAGTTTGTAAGCTAATATTTCCTCCTTTTATCCCTTTCAGAATATTGATAACATATATAGCTGTCTGTGTATCTTTACAAGTCTTTTGTGCATGATACGTGTAGGAGGGTCTTCTTTAAAGGGACTATTTTGCTTGATTGTAAATTTAGTTGTGGTATGAACAAGAAAATTTAATTTTGCAAATAACTTGCATTTTTCACATTTCCTGCATGGTGTGAAGAGATTCAATACCTGTAAGTTAAATTACATTTTAGTTTTAAATAAAATTTGTTAGAATGAGGTACATTTTTCCAGATTGACAGATATTTGTTCAAAGAAAATTGTTTTGAAACTTAATACTACACTCATAGAATATACTGTATGTCAGAATAAAAATGATTACAATCTATTTAGCTTGGAAATTTTTTAATTCTTTTTTTTATTATTTTGCAATCTAATTTACTTGATGGATACTTTGAATCTCTTCGCAGTCAATATGTAACAGAGAAAGAAAGTAGTCCTTCAGTTCTATTTTAATATTTCCATGCAAGGTTTATTAGAATATTCAGTACTAGGAATGGAACCAAATATCCTTGTGTCGTTAGTATAAATTGCCAGAATTGCTGTATTTATATGCCAACACTTAAAAAAAAGAGACTTCTATGTGAATTTACTATCATGGCTTGAAATTCTGAATTTCATATGATTTGTCTTCTAATTTTCAGAAAAAGATATTGCTTTCTAATGTTTTGTCAATGAAAGTCAAAAATCAACCATAACAAAATGTTGATATTTCATTTTTGATTATTATGATTATCTTTCTTACCTAGTTGTAACAACTTATTTAACTGGATTTAAAATGAACTATTTAATGACCAGCACATTTTTTCCACCAAAAGTATTTAAGTTAGTGGAAGGACGAGGAATGCTAAGAACCTGCTAAGAATCTCTGTTGTTATTGTTTTTATCATCAATTTAATTAGATCTATTAGCTAAATTAATTTTGAAGAAAACTTAGAAGCATTTCTTCTGTCCTGACTAACACCATACTAAATTGTACTATAGTACTACTTAACAATTTCAAAATAAAAATTTGGATCCTGATGCATTATTATATCATTTGATATGATTAAAATAAAGTATCTTCTGTAGAAAAATAATTCTATTATATTAAGCTACATAGCAGTCTGATTATTTTGCAATATTTTAGAGTATGGAATTTACCTGAAGTGTATATCATTTAAGCATATTGTCTACTTACTTAGCATTTAAGGCCCGGTCCCACTGGCCAACAGACGCAAAACGTATGCATAAAGGACACAGCAGATGAGCAAAATTTCGGGGGTGGCTCCATCGTCATCCACTCCAAAAAGTGGCGAAAATTTGCATCAACAGAACGGAAAAGAATGGACGTGTGTAGTGGGGATGTTAAATGGATGTTCATAGGAAGCCTAGCGGATGGAAGCAGATGACACCTCCAAAGGGGTTCCGGGGAGAATTTCGAAGCGGACGCATAACGGAAGGGGCGGATGCATAGCGGATGAAGCGGATGCATCATGTACGCCTCTAGGAAACAAAGGGGATGCCACACGGATGTATATTGGATGCAAAGCGTTCACTGCGCATATGGGGAGTATGAATTGCGTCAGCTCCGCGGATATAAAAGGATGCAGCATGCACGCAGTCAGCATACAGGGGAAAAACGTGCTGCCACATACACCTTGCAGGAACACCATGGTTCGTCAGTCAGGCAAAAGAGGAAGCCTGTGCCTACTCGTTCAAGCCCTGGCAAGGTGAAGAAGTCCAGAACCAGCATCTCATCCCCTGGCACTGACTCTAAAGCTGCTGTTGCTGCTGCTACTCTGGTGGACCAGCCCCAAGACCCTCAAAGCCCTGCTGCTGAAGGCCCTGCTGCTACAGCCCCTGAAGGCCCTGCTGAAGCCCCTGCCAGAGGGAGGAAGAGGCAAGGGAAGGAGAAGGGAGACAGGAAACAGTAACAGTTTCCGAGGAGCTATGAGGATGAGGTGCTGGAATGGCTAGAGGGAACACGAGTACCTGTGGGAGAAAGGGCCACAGACTTCTTGGAGACACCCAAGAAAAAGGCAGGCAGCTTGGAGAGCTCACTGACTGGGAGATGTACGTCATGGCCAAGTGCAGTTTCCTGGGGGGTGAGATCTACCCACTGAGGAGCAGCTCCTCTGAGACCCTTCTCCCTCAGACAGCCACAGACAGCCAGTCCTCTTCCAGCCAGGAGCCAGCTACCCTGTCCAGGCAGGTGTCTTCAGAGGGCCCCACGGCAGAGACCCCCCCGACAGCTGCACTCCCCATTACCGGCGGACTTGGAGGATCCCGTGGAGGATGACGCCCTGCTGTCACAAATGGAGAAGAAAGCAGCAGCCACAAGAGGCCAACCCACTCCACCCCCAGCTGATGCAGGCAGAGAGGCAGACTGGGAGGCCAGGACCACAGTGTGCTGTGAAGATCAGGACACAATTAAGACCAGCACAGAACTTCTCTCTCAGCTGGTCCACTTGGACAGAGCATCCTCGGGCCAGAACACCTTAATCACCTACATGAGCCAGACCCTGAGGACCTGCCCGAGGCCCAGTACCAGGTGATGAAGCAGAAGATCACAGCACTTCTGCACAACCCTCAAAGGCCCAGCTGAAGCTGCTCCTACCCAGTCCAGGTCTGCTGCTCCACCCCAGGCGATGTCACAGCCTTCCACGGCTTTCAACAGCCCTCACCTACCAAGGCTACGATTACCAGACTTCCCACAGCAGAACAGACCTTCCCAGTCCAGGCCCAGGTTCATCACGATGCCAGTCCTCAACAGACGCCAGTCCTTACCCAGCTGCAGACCAGACAGCCCCACTACACTCCTCGCAACCTTCCTCCACCACACAGCCAAAAGCCCGTCAACGGACAATCTGTAATCAGTATTGGGCCTGACATCTCAAGTCCTTGATGAAGGGCCTCTCAACCTCATGGGACTGAGTCAGCTCTCGGATAGCTTCCTGAACACACCATCTCCTGTTGTACCCTCGGGGCCAAGCACCCCAATGGTGCCTCAGACCAGCACTCAAGCCACAGCCACCTCCACAGTTCCTGCCCGCTTAACAGCTGAGACAGGGGACATGACTCAGAGTGACTGAGAATAGTGTCAGAGACTGAGTTGTTTACTTGTTAAGTTTATCTTTGCTTAAGACACTTTACTTAGTTCATTTTGCTTAATTAATACAGTCATAAAGTTTACTTAAGAAAGTTTATTTTTGCTTAAGAACACTTAATACAGTTTAGTGGTTCATTTTGCTTACTTATTAAAAGTCATAAAGTTTACCTAAGAAAGTTAATTAAAGGTTATTCTTTGCTAAAGACACTTTGTTTACTTGGTTCATTTTTTTTTACTTAATAAAGTGTTGGTGAAAACTTTGAAAAAATGGTTAAGCCTTTGCATGCTTGTGGATAGATAAGGATAGTTTGGGATAGATAAATCTCCAGTGCAAACAATAGTGGGACTGTATGGTCCACCATCCCAGCGATCGAGATATGATTTTCTTCCCCTTTTTTATTAGAAAATATCAGTTGTCCCGCTATGGGGCCTTCTACATACTCTAGACATTACTGCAGACATCCTAAATATACGAGATACATCCCAGATTACAAACGTTTGTCCGTTTTTAATCCTTATATACGAGATGCATATGCTTACATCCTTTCTATTTCTGTGCTACAATGCTGTGTAGATGTTCGTGTACCTTTTGTTTTCATCCTCTTTCTGTTTTCCAGCTGCAGCGGATGTGAGTTTAGAGGGGATGGCCAGAGGGATGCTGAGAGGATACAGCAGACGTTTAACGGATGATAACGGACATAGAATGTTTGTTGCCCATATATGTCGCGGATGTACACTGTACGCAGCAGAAAGTTCATCCGTTCACAAAGTTTTGTGCAGCTCAATAACTTCTTGCGCGGATGAAATTGCAGTGGACAGATGCTCGATGGATAGAGCGTATGAAACATGTATGCAGTGAGTACACAATGGATGCATAGCGTTTTCCAACGGATGGGAAGCTTTTTTTAAACATTTTACATTCTCTTTGCATCCGTAAGTGCAGTGGGACCGGGCCTTTTGTAAGTTTAGGTCAAAAATATTACCAAATTTTTTGGTAAGAATTCTTACCAAAATCATGATGTCAAAATGATGGAGAACTGCTGCTTCAATAGTATGTCAGTTTCATACTTCTTCTTTTTTAACCTTCAGAAATGTTTAACATTTTTAGTGTTTTACATGAGGCTGATATATTAAGTCATGCATTACTAAAGAGCTGTCAAGAAGAAACATTTGAAACACAAAAAAGGAAATAAAGGAACAGTCCTTCAGTTATGAAACGTGGACCTGGAATGAAAAGAGAAGTGAATAATTGTTTAAAATCAGATTTTTCAGCTAAGCTGAGAGATCATGTAGGAAATGGAAGAAAACAAGGCAAGCTTGTAAATTCTTCTCCTTGTGAGAATATTTTTTTCAAAATTTTCATCAGAAAATTTAGCCAGCTTTGAATGCTTTGAATTATAGTTAGTCAGTCTACTTTTTTCAGAGGATGGAAAGTGGTTTTCACTCCGCCTAAGACAATTCAGTTAAAGCTTGGGGACAGATGATTTTGTAAATATGCATTCTTGCTTTTAGTATCCTGAACACTGTAGAAAAAAAAATTGAGAAAATGTATGAAAAGCAGAACTTATATCTCTGGTTATTTTTCTGTTCTTTTATATGTACATCTTGCTTTTTTTATCCTTAGGGAATGTGTTCCTTATAACATCACTTTCCATTTTGTTTTTTCATTCTTCAGTTTCTTGAAATACTGATTATGAAAAGAAGACATGCAAAGGAAAATAAGTATATATGCTAACCCCCATGTAGCCATGTAATAACTAAAATGGTAAATGTTGTGGTTAGCTGGCTGCAGGTACAGACAGCTGAGGAGAGCAAGGACTCAGATGAGGGGCCAGGACCATTAGGGGAGTGGACTGCTGCCTTCAGAGAATGTGGGGGCTGGCAGCAGCGATGAGGTTTCCGAGGAGCCTGAGCCAAGTGCACTTGTGCGCAGGATTGCTAGCAGGAAAGAGCAGCTGCAACAGCATAGGCGACTCAGGAGTAAAGCTGCAAGATAATGGCCCCTCCTTCAAGAAGATAAAAGCCAGCTATGAAGCGAACGTTCTTTGCAGGAAGCAAAGACGTTTTGAAACTCAGTCTCTTGGACATTACAGTGTCTTAAGTTGGATTCTTATGTTGTGAAATATTTTTTATCTGTGATTCTTAGCAGTCTCGTACAGTTTTGGCAAGGTTTATGCTTATTCATTTGCAGAAGCCTTTTAACCAGGGATTCATAAGACTCTTTAAAAGGTTTCTGTTATTTTTTGTCTTCTTGGAAAACGGTTTGGGTTAGAACAGTAAAGATGTTTGAAGCAAAAAAAGGAAACATGGAGACAAAATATATCTTTCTTCATTTCCTCTTCTTTGTTACTTCTCACTTTATCTTGAGATAATTTCAAACATAGTGTAGAAAAAGTTTGTATAAACATCGCTGTTATCTTCTATAGTGGCAGAAATTTTATCCAAACTCAAGTGTTAGATATGTATTATCTGGACTTTTCAGTTTTCAGACTGGACATAGAATAGAGTTGACATTACTCATATCTCTCAACCTCTGGTAGCACCTGGTTCTACTCGATCTCTCAGCAACTTTTGATAGTTTGACCAGAAAAATTTCTCAGTTGAGAGGTATGAGGTTCTTGTGGTTTCCCTCTTTCTCTGTAGTCAGATACATCTGTGTTGGGTAGAGGAAGAGAAGCAAACTCTGCAAACAATAATAACAACAACAAAAGTATCAATAATACATGCAAACTAGTAAATAAGTAAAGAACCCATTGAACTCAAAGAGCATTGAAAACAGCGTAGAACGTTATTTCAGTGGCTCTTGAAAGAACATTGCCAATAATTTTCTATATGGAGAAGGCATCTACTTATAACAGAGGGAGTGGCCATCTATCTGAGCTCTGCTCCCCGCCCCCCCTTCACCTGAGATGGTGGGGAGAACAAACAGCAACAATACTGGAAAATCAATCTGGGCAAATTCAAAGAATATGTGTCCACAGGTGTGTCAGGTACATCTGATAATCATGAACCTTCAGACAATGATAATAAACTTCTACCTTCCTGCTAATAGAAAAGGCTGCTTCATAATTCAAATACTTTGCACCTTCCTATTTCTTATTTCTATTATCGTGTCAAACCAATTTTACACTCAACAACTAAGCTATTTATCATATATGAACTGTAGAGCTAGTAGCTCTAAAATTTTATATTCCTAAAAGTAAGCAGGAGGATGAAGGAGATTGGTAGATCTTTAGATTTTTCCCAATTATTTTTTTTATGAAATAATTATGAAAGACAAGCACAGTGTTTGTCTAAAAATATGTTTTTTCTGAATAAATGGCATCAAAATTGTAGAATTGGGTTATTCTTCCATTTGTTACAAACACAGCAGGTTTCTAGAATCCGAATTATAAGAACTATGATGAGGAAGGCCAAATTTTGTGGGTTTTTATAAAACAAGTTATCCCAAATCACCTTTATTGTTTCATGAAGTAATCACAGTAATCTTAATTAATTTTGACACTTGAACTGATTGATCTAAATTGACAATTGCATTTTCACACTTCCACATTACATGTTAGATTATTTTACTTATGAAATCTGAAATGAGCCAAATGTTGATTCTATTTGATCATCCAAACTTTTATATATATCAATTAAATCTTCACAACATTTTGATTACATAGTGTTAAAAATTCAGAAAATTTAAAAAGGGCTGAATCCTTTTTTATAGAACTGAACTTTGTTTCTAGCATAATTGAGAACTCATTGTTCAGAAAGAACGGCAAGTTGGTCAGGAAGTGAGTGAGCTAGGACATTTTGAGTACAATAAAAATATTTTCCTTGTTGAATTATAGTTAGTTAAATTAGATCAAAACAAATATGAGTGTAAATTTTTGCACTAGACGGAACTAAATCCTGAATTAGTTTTCAATCACCATATTCTGCAGGTCTTTTGTAATGGTCTGAAGATAAGTATCAAGTGTCACCTATAACTGACTTAAAGTAATCACTCTCCAGTTTTAGTTAAATATTTTAAAAATGCTTAATCAACTCAAATTATCAGTATTGACTTTGCATCAGCACTTGCTTTTCTTCTAGTGGTATAGTTATAAAAAAATGTAGACTGCATTTAGGACAACTGCTCATTTCTAAGAAAGAGGTTTGCCTTCATCTGCCTCCATACCCATATTCTCAGCTAAATTTAGTCAACCAACTCCCTTTTAATGTAGATTATTTACTGGACAAAATAATTTTCCTTTTAATGAATATCCTACCTGTATTTCTGAACTTTTCCAAAACAACATTGATTGGCAATGATGCACAAGTTTCAGAAAAACTGGAAGATCTTTTTCCACACCAGACTGATTATTCTGCAAGGCTGAGAATTTTTTCCCTTCCAAATCAGTCTAGACCAAGGGTGTCAAATTTGCAGCCCACAAGCCAGATGCATCGTGTACTGACCATGCCCACTTCCAGTTTAGCAAAAGGGGAAAAAGTCATGATACGTCATGTGATGATGTGATGGCATGAGTTTGACAACCCTGGTCTAGCCAGTGCTGTGTAAATATTTAAAGAAACTAGAATAGCATAGTATAGAACAGGATAGTCAAACTCCTGCCCTGAGGGCTGGAGGCGTCATGCCCAGTTTTGCAAAGGAGGGAAAAGTCCTGCTCCATCACATGATACCACCGTGATGATATGAGTTTGACACCCCTGGTATAGAGCAATAAAGATGAGGCTAGAGACAGGGAATCATATATAGTCCCAATCTTATCAAACAGCCCTTTCCCAATTATTAACAGAATAATCAGATAATCTGAGGACTTTTGAAGATTGATGTCTTCTCATGCCTGATGGTACTATTGATAATTTAATTACAAATATATTTTTATTTTTAATGTGTGCTTTGGTTTTCATTGTTGCAAATTGCCAAGAATCTTTTTTTAATTTATTCATTTTATCCTCTAACATCTTCCATTCTTGCTTATCAGTTTTATCTTGTAATATTTATCTGCATTTCAATTATCTTCAAAACTATTTGGCTGTTTTCCCACAAAAAAAAAATACTGTATCTGTATCTTCAGTCCCTCCATTCAAAGACTTCCATTTTGGGATAATGTTTTCTACATAGTCATACTTCCTTTCTTTATATCTGCAGTCACCTAATTATTTAGTTATCCTGAGATGGAGTAACTGATTTACACTAAACTAATACTTTCTCATCTCTAACACTACATAATAGATTTCAAATATTTTATATTGTTTGTAAAATGAAGATTCTGCAAATCAGTTTGCAAACTATTTGTCTGCAATAATAAAATATAAAATCAATTAGCTTTGAACTCCTTTCTTGTCACTCTGTCTTGTCTTTTTTTCATAATGAATCACTGCTCTTCTTTTAGACTGTTTGTTCCTTCATTACATGCTGCCCTTATTTATGCTTTTCCAGTAAGTCTACCACTTGATACTGTGCAAGAAAGAAGCTGCTACATCTCCAACAAATAGACTGCATTAAAGTGCAGCAACTATACTGAAGTATGTTAACAATAATACTCATCTGAAAATGAAGCACATTGGTGGGTCTTGGTCTATTAGCTTACAAGCTTACAGTGATGATTTTGAAGTTCTGTAAGAAGAACAAAGAAAGCTTGTATTTAAACATATACTGAAATCCAGTTCCCTTTTGTCTTTAAAACTAACTCAGTTTCCATCATTAACATCTTTAGCTAATTTCTACTGAAAACTAAGCATGATGCTACTTTCAAAACTGTTAAGTGTAGTTTACAGAGACTCTCTCACAGATATTTTCTTGGAACCAGACAAGAATAATTTTGTAGTTATTGAACATCCTTAGTGTTCTGTATGCAAATAACTGACTCCAAATAATGCATTCTGATTGG